>CM042859.1:741-63241 GCA_023658055.1 Thaleichthys pacificus
CCAGTAGGCAAAAAAAAGACAGAACACCATGTTCTGTTCCTAAAAACTAACCCTGGCACAATGAGGAAGAGAGATTAGCATTTACTGTGCTCGCAAATCTATACAATCGGTGATTGTAACAGTGATGCAACACCTAACTAACATGTCCAAGAATAGAGGGGTGGGGGACTTTACTGTAAGAAGGGGAGGGCAACAGTGTACTGGAGAGAAGGGGAGTACTGGATGAGAGTAGAGAGGACAAGAGGGAGGAAAGTAGGGGTGGAGGGCTGGGGAAACAGCTGGGGTGACCCACTGTAGTTTACATGTTGAAACATTACAGAGATACAGCCACCTTACAAAGAGTTTGACCTTTGGATCTTCAACAGAAAGAGATGGGATGATAAGGTCCATCTATATGGACAGGATGAAGGACTGACATATTGGAGAGAGAGCTGGGGGAGGGTTGAACAGACAGTTTAGAGGTGGGGTTAGTTATGTGATACATAGAATGTGGGTTTGTTATGTGATATTACATAGGATGTGGCGGATTGGGTGAGTAGAGGGGAGGGAGGGTTAGAAGAGTGAAGTTGAAGATAAGATGGGAGGTGAGGAGAGAGTAGGGATAGGTGTGGAAAGGGGAGAGAGGTATAAACAGGACAGGAGAGAATGTAGTAAACAGCTGACCTCTGACTTCAGCCCTGCTAGAGTAAAAAATCTAGACAAATCTATCAACTGGCTGTGTCACAGACAGGAATTCAGGATTTTAATTAATTCAAGATTTCTAAATGAATAAAATTGTAAAAGTAAAAGATCCAGCCTCCCCCAGGATAAGACCAGCCTCCAGCCTCCCCCAGGATAAGCAGCCTCCAGCCTCCCCCAGGATAAGACCAGCCTCCAGCCTCCCCCAGGAAAAGACCAGCCTCCAGCCTCCCCCAGGATCAGACCAGCCTCCCCCAAGATCAGACCAGTCTCCCCCAGGAAAAGACCAGAATGAGAGAACAACATTTCTTTTTGAATTCCTGCGTGCATGGAAGACTCACCATTTGGGTCAGCTTGTTTGTATTATCAGCACTGCACCACCATCAACAAACCATCTTCTTTTTTAAGTTTCTCTGTTTGTTTTGGTGTTGAATGTATGAAACAGTCATTTCTGCAGTTCCTGGAACTCCCCCGCTCAATAAATGTGACTCAAATGCAAACAAATCAATTGCAGACCACAGCACACAGACTCACTTGTGTTATCTATCTCTGTCAAAGGTGAAGGCATTCTTCCCTTGTAAATAACTTATCAGATGCAGAGGAAAGTGTAACCTTTGACCCCCATCCATCTCAGAGGTCACCTCCCCCGTCTCCAGGCCAACCTGGGAGGGCTTTCAGCTGCTCCAGTTTCCTCAACCAATCACAAGCCACACTCATGCATGTTAGCCATTGAGAAGCCAGCCAGCCTGGGTGACGTCAGGAAGTGTTGTGTTGGCGTGTGAACTTTAGACCAGGGCGCCAGAGAGGGGAAACACAGATGAGATACAATCCTTGGACGAGAGCTTCAAAACAAAGGGAACTTATGCTACTGGATTTCTGCATTCTACAGAGTCTTTTGTGTTTGCTACCCAGGAGTCAACACCATGGATCAGTTCCTGGAGCAGGTGAGAGAGAGGCTGGGGGAGAGGGAGGATCAGTTCCTGGAGCAGGTGAGAGAGAGGCTGGGGGAGAGGGAGGATCAGTTCCTGGAGCAGGTGAGAGAGAGGCTGGGGGAGAGGGAGGATCAGTTCCTGGAGCAGGTGAGAGAGAGGCTGGGGGAGAGGGAGGATCAGTTCCTGGAGCAGGTGAGAGAGAGGCTGGGGGAGAGGGAGGCTTTTATGAAAAAGAAAAAAAGTGCATGTTGAAAGAAGAAGAAGTGCAGAGTATTAACATGTCTCAGCTACCAGGGAAATTCTAATAATATCTACAGTGGATTTTAGATTCTCCTTAGACTGATAGTATGAGATGTGAACATGGAAGTTGGTCCTCTGTGATCAGTGTGTGTGAAGCTATAGAAAGAAGGGTGATAATATCCATAAGTGTGCTGTGTGGGGTTAACCCTAACCATATTATTTTCACTTTAGATAAATGTTAAATGAGTGTTATTATTAAATGACATGATATTGTTGTTTGCGTCATGTTAGATGAGGAGGAACAGGATGACATAACGGCTGTAAACAGGAGGAGTGTAAAGCAGTGTCCTCTAGTTCTGCGTTTGTACAAAGTGTGTACATAGTGTGTATATGCCCTGTGTTTATGTGTGGTTAAGGTTAGGGTTTGTGTGTAAATGTGTTGGTGTTTGTGTGTTGGTAGGAGTCTGTGTGTTTACACCTCTGTGGTATGTTACCTCAGGTGTGTTTTGATGTCATCTGTGAGGGGGTGTAACCTTAGGTGTGTTCTGATGTCATCAGGGCTGTGACGGGGTGGAATTGCTGGACCTGCTATTCGACCAGAACGACGGCATCCTTCGCCATGAGGAGATGGGTCACCATGACAACCAGGGGTGGCCAGTCCCAGAGACGAATGTGAGTTAAGTCATCGTCTTTTTGTTCTGTCTTACGTCTTCATGTCTCCTCTCTCCACCACAGCGCCTCCTCTCTCTCCTCTCTCTCCTCTCTCTCCTCTCTCTCCTCTCTCCACCACAGCGCCTCCTCTCTCTCCTCTCTCTCCTCTCTCCACCACAGCGCCTCCTCTCTCTCCTCTCTCTCCTCTCTCCACCACAGCGCCTCCTCTCTCTCCTCTCTCTCCTCTCTCCACCACAGCGCCTCCTCTCTCTCCTCTCTCTCCTCTCTCCACCACAGCGCCTCCTCTCTCTCCTCTCTCCACCACAGCGCCTCCTCTCTCTCCTCTCTCCACCACAGCGCCTCCTCTCTCTCCTCTCTCCACCACAGCGCCTCCTCTCTCTCCTCTCTCTCCTCTCTCCACCACAGCGCCTCCTCTCTCTCCTCTCTCCACCACAGCGCCTCCTCTCTCTCCTCTCTCCACCACAGCGCCTCCTCTCTCTCCTCTCTCTCCTCTCTCCACCACAGCGCCTCCTCTCTCTCCTCTCTCTCCTCTCTCCACCACAGCGCCTCCTCTCTCTCCTCTCTCTCCTCTCTCCACCACAGCGCCTCCTCTCTCTCCTCTCTCTCCTCTCTCCACCACAGCGCCTCCTCTCTCTCCTCTCTCCACCACAGCGCCTCCTCTCTCTCCTCTCTCTCCTCTCTCCACCACAGCATCTCCTCTCTCTCCTCTCTCTCCTCTCTCCACCACAGCGCCTCCTCTCTCTCCTCTCTCTCCTCTCTCCACCACAGCATCTCCTCTCTCTCCTCTCTCTCCTCTCTCCACCACAGCGCCTCCTCTCTCTCCTCTCTCTCCTCTCTCCACCACAGCGCCTCCTCTCTCTCCTTTCTCTCCTCTCTCCACCACAGCGCCTCCTCTCTCTCCTCTCTCTCCTCTCTCCACCACAGCGCCTCCTCTCTCTCCTCTCTCTACTTTCCTCCCCCTCCTCCTCCTCTCTCTTCTCTCTCTACTTTCCTCCCCATCCTCCTCCTCTCTCTTCTCTTCTTTCTCCTCTCCTCCCCCTCCTCTCTCTTCTCTCCTTTCTCCTCTCCTGTCTATATACAGTAATATGGTGGTAATGTGTATGGTGTGTGTAAATGGTGTGTTACCATATTTCTTCTAATAAACGCCACAGCGTTTATTACACAATGATCATTTTTGGTGCAGCGTTTATTCAAGGGCGGCGTTTATTCGAGGGCGGCGTTTAATTAGTAAGAGAGATTTAGAGAATTGCAGCTGCAGTGCGGCCATAGACAAACAAAGAATAGACAAGGAGGTCAAACACAAAGCCTGGTATAAAATTTGAGCCGCGCGTGTCTAAATTGTGTAGAAGTCAGAAGCAGCATGCTGAAACGTTCTTACACTTTAACTTTCAAGCAGAGAGCTGTGCAGAAAGCACTCACCAGCAGCAACAGTGGTGCAGCTTTTAATCGAGGGCGGCGTTTATTTGAGGGCGGCGTTTAATCGAAGAAATACTGTATATGGTGTGTGTATATACAATAACATGCTGGTATGTTGCTTCAGACCCTTGGCCATCATGGAGAGGACTTCCTGCATGTGATCCTGGGTGGCAACGACTCCGTGTCAGGGTCCCCCCTGTGGCCCCCCTCCCCCAGCGACAGTGGCATCAGTGAGGACCCTCCCAGTCCCCAGCGACCTGAGAGCCCCCCCAACAAGCCCCCACACACAAGGCCACTGCCAGGAGGCAGAGCTGCTCTGGAGCAAGACTTCTCCATCAGTCTCAGTAAGGGTTACCTAGCATACACACACACATACAGTCTCTGTGTTACCTAGCACACACACATACAGATACACACACAAACAGTCTCAGTAATGGTTACCTAGCACATACACACACATAAACACACACAAACTCACTAATGCTGCTCCTTCTGTCTGGTATGTGTCTGCTTGTGTGTGTGTCTGCATGTGTGTGTGTGTCTACATATGTGTGTGTGTGTCTGCATGTGTGTGTGTCTGCATGTGTGTGTGCAGACGGCTGGGAGTCTGGATGCTTCCCAGGCAGAGTGGGGGAGGCCCAGGGCCCCCTTCAGCTGCCCCCGGACCTGCCCCCCCCGGACTTCCCCCTGACGGTCAAGGACCTGCTGCTGTCTGGCTGCACTGACCTGGTGAGACTCTGATGAGTTAGGGTTAGGGCATTGAAAATGGAGAATGAGGAAGGGGACACGGAACAACCGGGGTAACAGAAAGAAAGGGAGTTTATTTTCTCCTCGCAAATACACAAAATAGCAATTAACAATGATGCTGGGAGAAAGGGGCTGAGCGGGACCAAAGCAAAGAAATCAAAGATGTAACATCCCCACCCCTAACCTGTCCTAACTCCCCACCCCTAACCTGTCCTAACTCCCTACCCCCTAACCTGTCCTAACTCCCCACCCCTAACCTGTCCTAACTCCCCACCCCTAACCTGTCCTAACTCCCCACCCCTAACCTGTCCTAACTCCCTAACCCCTAACCTGTCCTAACTCCCTACCCCCTAACCTGTCCTAACTCCCTACCCCTAACCTGTCCTAACTCCCTCCCCACCCCTAACCTGTCCTAACTCCCTACCCCTAACCTGTCCTAACTCCCTACCCCCAACACTCAAACTGATCTGGCACACTAACAAGGCGCCCTAAGCAAAACAATACAGGGGCTGGTCCGCCCAGTGTCTTACCTAGGGTGTATAGACAGAGTAGTTCCTACGGGAATGTAAGCCCATGGGCATCTTACCTACAGGCATCCCCCTTCCCCCCAGGGTTACACTGACAAAACACTGACAACATGCACTGGGTACAAAACAGACCATATATCGCCCAGTCGAGGTATCACGTAGCAACAAAGAACAAAGAACCCTCTACACAAGGGAGAACAAAGGAACCTAAAATAGGAAGAAGAAGGCTCTGATTGGTGCAGGGGTAGATGGGTAATTGATGATTGGGTGTCCCTGACTGGATGTCACTGATTGGATGTCACTGATTGGATTGGAGGGCAGGACCTGGAACCCCTGGGGAAACGGTTAAGGACAGGACAGAGGGAGACAAACAAATGGGACGGGTCTCGGGACGTAACAGGCATGATGCACACTAACTACTACTAACTAATACCCTGTGTGCATGATGGTGTGTGACTTATGGAGTGACTCATATCAACTTGTTTGTCTCCTTTTGAGGTGAGGAATTTGAACATGTGTCTGTGGAGTTTGAAGACAATGGGAGGAAGGTGTGTGTATCTAGCTTGGAAAGAAAAAGAGAAATGGACAGAGAGAGGGAGGGAGGGAGGGATGAAAAGAGGGTCGGCCCATATAATTGGTGAGAGGAGACCATGAAATGAACAAGATGAAGCTGACACCCTGGGTATGCTGCTCTGACCTCACATCCTGACCAGTGGGGGAGGGGGTTAGAGGAGAAACAAGGAGAGGGAGGAGGAAGGGGGAGAGAGGGATGGGGAGAAAGGAGAGAGAGTTTGATGTTGATGCTGTTTCTAACTTACCTCCTCCCTCCTCATTCCCTCCCTCCCTTTCTTTCTTCCTTCCTTCCTTCCTTCCTTCCCTCTCTCCCAGCCCCCTCAGCAGTCCCAGAAGTTGTTCCAAGAGCTGGTTCTGAACGACGATGAGAAGAAGCTTCTGGCCAAGGAGGGTGTGACTTTGCCCAGCCAGCTGCCCCTGACCAAGGTAACGTTGATCCCTGACCCCTGTGATGTTGAACCTTGACCTGGTCTGACCTCAAATCTGTTCCTCCTGCAGTATGAGGAGAGAATTCTGAAGAAGATCCGCAGAAAGATCCGGAATAAACAGTCAGCTCAGGAGAGCAGGAAGAAGAAGAAGGAGTATATCGATGGGCTGGAGAGCAGGTAGGAGGAGGAGAGGGGAGAAGGAGGAGGAGAGGGGAGGAGGAGAGGGGAGAAGGAGGAGGAGAGGGGAGAAGGAGGAGGAGAGGGGAGAAGGAGGAGAGGGGAGAAGGAGAAGGAGGAAGGGGAGGGGAGGAGGAGGAGGGGGGGCAGAGGGAAGGAGGAGGGTGGGGAGAGGGGAAGAGAAGCGAAGGAGGGGGAGAGGAGGAGAGGAGGAGGAGGATAGGGGAGGAGAAGGTGGAGGGGAGAAGGAGGAAGGGTAGGGGAGGAGGAGGAGGGGGGAGAGGGAAGGAGGAGGGTGGGGAGAGGGGAAGAGGGGGAGAGGGAGGAGAGAAATATACCCCAAAATACATCAAGACCAAGAGACTGGATACACAACCACATACTAATAATAATGTATTCTTGATACACAACCACATACTAATAATAATGTATTCTTGATACACAACCACATACTAATAGTAATGTATTCTTGATACACAACCACATACTAATAATAATGTATAGATCTGCTCCATTCCCCAATGATGTAAAAATCTCTGTGAGTCCTCATGCTGTCATCAAGTATTCATGCTGTGTGTGTGTGTGTGTCATCATGCATTCATGCTATGTGTGTATTTGTATGTGTGTGTGTGGATGACTTGCAGGATGGCGGCTTGTAATGCTAACAACCAGGAGCTGCAGAGAAAGCTATTCCAGCTGGAAAGGAGCAACACGTAGGTTGTGTGTGAGAGTGTGTGTGTGTGCATGTGTGTGGTGAGTGTGGGGTGTAGTGTGTTACTCACCCTGCCTCCCCCTCAACCTCCCCCCTACCTAACCTCTCTCTCCCTCTCCGTCACCCCCCCCCCCCCCCACACACACACACACACACACACACACCTCCCCCCTCCAGGTCTCTCATGGAGCAACTACGGAAGCTGCAGTCTCTGGTGATGAATGGCTCCAACAAGCCAGCTCAGACCGGGACCTGTGTCCTGGTAGGACCACACACACACTGAGGACACACACCACATACACACACAGCATGAGGACACACACCACACACACACACACACACAGCATGAGGACACATTCAGAGACAGACCGTGTGAGCAGAGTCAGCCTGCACATGAATGAGACCAACAGACACACAAACACTGGTGCTACACACCCATATACACACACATTTACACACACATATATACATGTATACACATACACACGCATACACACACACACACATACACACTTCCACACAACAGTGCTAATGACACTTCTAGGGACTCTCCCAGACAGAACAACTTAGAGTCTCCAGGATGTCCTGATTTAACCCTACGCCTCCTCCTCCTTGTCTCCCCTCCTCCCTCTACCTCTCCTCTCCCTCCTCCCCTTCTCTGTCCTCCCTCTCACTCTTCACCTCCTCCTCCAATCTCTCTTCTCCTCCTCCTCCTTCTCTCTCTCCTCCCAGGTTCTCCTCCTCTCCTTCTCCCTCCTCCTCTTCCCCAGCCTCAAGCCCTTCTCAGACACCAAGGTGAGCCAGGGGGGAGACTTCAGCCCTATCAGAGGTGAGTGTATCTTCCACCACCCTCCTCCACCCTAACCCTACACACCAACCACCACCCTCCCCCATTAACCACCACCCTCCCCCATTAACCATCACCCCCCCCACCAACCACCAACCCCCCCACCCTAACCCTACACTCCCCCTTGTTTTCATCCTTCTTCCTCACATCAGGGGAACTGATTAGACACTCACGCACACACACACACACACACACACACTCATGCACACCCTCACACTCATGCACACACACATGCACACACACCACCTCTACCTTCCCCCAGACACTCAAATGGCTTGCCTGCAGAACATGTGTCAGCCCATCAGTGTTAAGCCTGTTGACTTCAAAGAGCAAACCTGGCAACCGAAGTCCCTCTGTCATTATCTTGGGGCCCCTTTTCATCAGGTTCCCCAACAAACTCAAACTGATCTCCATTTTGCATCCGTTCTTTAAACATCCTCCAGAAAGGGCTCTAAATGTATAGTGACTGTGCTGTGTTTCAGACTGTGTTTCTGTGATGTGTTTGGGTCTGTGTGTGATGTTTAAGACGTGTTTTGGGGTGGATGACTGTGTGTAGTATTTCAGACGTGTGTTGCAGTGTGTGTGTGTGGTCTCTCTGTCTCTCTTATAAAGGTTAGATGAGAACAAGAATGGAACTGATGCTAAATATCTTTGTAAGGTGACACTCACTGACATAGCTCTCCTCGCCACCCTGCTCCTTCTCTCCTCCTCCCCCCCAGTCCAGTCTCGATCCCTCCACAACCTCGAGGCCTCAAGAGTGCTGCAGGTCTCAGACCCTCCCTACTCTGCCCCCGACGACGAGCCCAATGCCTCCCCTCGCTTCCCTCGTGACGCTGATCACATCGCCGCCCTGCTGGGGAAGATGAGTGTGGCAGGGGGGCGGGGCCACCTGCAGCCTCTCTCTCTTAACGGAAGCCAGGATGAACAGATGCATTACCATGGCGACCCCATCACCGGTCACATAGCGATGGTTACTTTGGATCCCCGTCGTCGGCCAACCCTTCGCCCGCACGCTGATGACATGTGAAACCTAATCCCAACTCATGTGGGGAGGAGAGGAAGGGAGGAGAGCAGGGGGAGAGGGGGAGGAGTGGGTGAGGGTGGGAGGTAGAGGAGGAAGGAGAGCAGGAGGTTGAGGGAACTATTATAGCTATTAGACCCCCCCGCCCCCAGCTCCTCCTCCTCCAACACACACACATTTTTTTAAGGGTATTACTAAAGAATAGCCAGGGGTGTTCAGGAGGTTTTACAAAACCTGTTTTTGCTATTGTTATATTGTAAAAAAAAAATCTAAACTTTGTCATTGATCGTGCATTCTTACTGTAAATGGTAAAAGACTGCAATTACAGAGTTGTTCTTCTGCATTGGTTACTATGGAATTAATGAGCCTCAGGCTTCAAAACTGAAACTAGTAACGAGGGTCGCAGCTTGGGGGACAGCTGGGGTGGGGGTATGATTAGGGTTAGGGGTACGAGTGTACACACCACCTCATTGTATAAGTATTGTACAAATGGTGGAATTACATATCTCCAATGTATCATATTGATGACCAAGATAGAAACACTGTGAACGGAACAATCTAAGTTCACTAAAAGTGCCTCAAATAAACTGGATACAAAATGCTGTCTCCAGTGTGTCTGTGTGTGTCTGTACACATGTGTGTGTGTTTTCATCCTATTAAAGTCACATTGCATTAATATTTAAAAGGTATTTCAAGAGAGAAAGGGGGAGAGAGTGAGAGAGGGAGACAGAGGGGGGAGGGACAGAGAGAGGGAGAGCAGTATCTGAGTATTTCTCCAGGGAGAAACAGCATCAGTGGTGTCTGATGCTGTCACCTTCTAAGTGTGAAGTTTCTTCTCCATGCTGCTCTGACAGTAGATGAGAGGAGACACGAAGGCTTGTCCCAGGAGACAGGGCTAACTGGGTCAATCTAACCAGGAGTTGAACAGATAGGCTACACTGTAAAAAAAAAACATTGTAAAAAAACAGGAACAATCTGGCAGCTGGGACGCCAGATTAAACCCATTAAATTACAGTAAAAAAAAAAGTTTTCATTAACATTAATTAACCGTAAAATAATTGTAATTTTCATAGCGAATGAGAGAACAGAGACACTGCTAACAGAGTGAAGTAGCCGACTCCCTCCTCTTCTCTTTCCTCCCCTCCTCTTCTCTCTATTAATTTCACCTTCACTCTTCTCCGCTCCTTTCCTCTCCTGTCTTCCCCTCCCTGCACCGCCCCCATTTTAATTCAGAGAGGTGCAAACAATTCCTAGCGACAGAGAACCTGTGTTGACATTCTGTGACAAGGTGCAGTGGAGGCTTATTGCCAGAACAAACTTAGTTTTTCTCGATTGCTAACACACAAAAATGGTATGTGTAAGCCATTCTCACAAAACCATTTAGCAAATTCCCAGCAGAAAGACCATGTACCCCAGTTTTTAAACACAATTTACCCTTTTTTACACATTTCTCAGGTTCATTCACACTTCTTTGCAAAACTCTAAACACACTTCTCACTTTAAGACACAATTGTCACCATTATATCATTTACAAAACACTGCCATTTGATAAGTAAACTCAAACCGTGCAATTCAAACACCCGTAACAACAAATTATCAATGTGTAAGCACTAACAAATAAAAATACTCAACAAGCAATCAGGGGTTTGGAATGAATAAAAAAGTAAGCTCACCTGTACTTTGAAATCATGGATGCAATTATCAGAGAAAAAGGCAGAATTGTCAGAATGAGAGGAGATGGAGAAGGGAGAGGAAGAGGCAGAGGAAGAGTAAGAAGAACAACAATCTCTGTCACGGATCCTCCTCTTGCACCCCTCAGACGGTCTAGTTCCCCAGACTACTGAGGACAGCGGAGGAACACGGACCGACTCACACCTCATTGTTGCACACACCTGCACCTCATTACCAATTACACTCAGTATTTAAACCCTGTTCAGACCAGGCACAGTTGTGGGAAATTGTCTCTGTGCTACGCTATCGCTATTCTAGGTATCCTAAACAACTATTGTATTGTGTAAATGTACTACGGATTATAAGTAAAGTCTCCACTTCACCTGCCTTTGTCTCCTCGTTCATATCTTCCAAGGATCAAAGTGTCTTGTGACAATCTCAAATGAGATTTAGCCACACTATGACAGAAATCCCTATGTACAGAACAACCTTCTCCAAGCCATGGAAAAAGCTTGTGGGGACATTGCTGTGGAGTCTTTTCAGGGATGGCTCAGGCATTCAAGGGCATTTTCCCCTGCTGTTTGGCTAGAGAAAACATTGCTTGTGATGTTGATGAAAATCTCTGGCCTGACTCTGGTCAGAGACAGGATGCTGACCTAGAGTGAACAGTGCTGTAGCGTACTCAAGCTGTTACCCAAGTGAAAATGCTTTATTTCCTTGTTTTCTTACCCTTTGTTTCCCAAATTACAATTTACAGAAATGAATTTGAGTTGTTGACTAACAGTACCACTATTTGTATACTGTGACCACTACAGTAACGAGATCAAAATGCAATTGCTGTATAGTGTAAGTAGAAAATAAACATCCTTACATCCTGTAATATTTGCAATTTTTATGATGTACATCATGTCAAACTCATGAGGTGGAACATATCTAAAATTCAGGGACACATTATAGTTATTGGTTCATGAAACCCTTTTTATAATAGTGTTTTCAATTCCTCCCAGCAGTGTGTAAAGGGTATTCAGAAGGTTGGTAGATAATATGGTTTTGACTAGTGTTTGATTTTGGGCCAAGGTCAAGGGTTTGGCAAAACAGTGTAAATATGAAGACGTGTGTTTAGAGTTTGGACACTACTACTACACACACACATTCAGCACACACACACCCCTCATGTCAGTGTCATAACCACACACACTGGTCAGGTAATACCTACACGTGTTCACACACCTGCGCTCTACTGGTACTGTCATTACTGAAGTAATCCAAACACTAAAACAGTGACACAGAACCTGATGTGATGTTTCACATCAGGTTCTGTGTCACTGTTTTAGGCACTGTTTCGGCACTGAATTAAATACCTTGCAAATACTTTGATGGGTGTATTTGGTAGATGACTTGACTCAGGTCAGTGGAATTCTTTGATACATTCATCTGTGGGGCTTTAATCATGGAGAGAGTGCAGGGGCCCAAAAGTTGCTTTAATCCCCCCACCCTCCCCCCTTCATCCTCCCCCCTTCATCACCTCCCTCCCCCCTCCTTCCAATCCTTCATCCGTTCCCCCCTCCCTTCATCCTCCCCCCCTCCCTTCATCCTCCTCCCTACCTCTGTCCAGGGAGAGGCTCTCTTTCCAACTTAACACTGAGGAAGAGAGGGGAAGAGAGAGAGAGAGTGAGAGGGGGGGTCAAGGTGTTCTTCATCTAAGAAGCACTTCCACCATTTTGTTTAATCTCAAAATGCAGTTCCTCTCCCCAGTGTTCACCCTGCAGTTCCTCTCCCCCGCTTTAGGGGGTGCTGTATTGACTCTACTTCAGGTATACATACGTAAAATGTTCTAGATAGAAAATAACTTTTTCAACATTGACGTGTTTATTTGTGTGTGACTCACAAAACCCAGAGAAACAGAGGAGATTTACACCAACTCTTTACTGCCAGGGGCTCTGCCAAGGGTTATGTGTGTGTGTGTGTATGTGAGAGAGATAGTGATATTGTGTGGGGAGAGGCATGGTCATTTCAATGTAAACACAAAGGAGTTGTTTGGGGTCAAGACCTTATGTAGTAGATGGATGGAATAATTTATTGGCAGGAGTAGAGAGGAAGGGGGGTGCACCCTTCGCTCTCATTTTCAATTTCTTCCCGATATTTGAATATAAATATAATCCGTTCGCACACACTCACTCACTCATGCTGTGACCCGTACAAGTTTTCATTTCTTAATCCAGTTACTCATCCATCCAGACGCGGATTAATGCACAGGCTTGCCTAGGATGCAGCCTAGGGCCCCCACGTGTGCAGGGGGCCCCGGATTGTCCGGATTGTTTTTTAATATTTTAAATGTACTTCAGCGGGAACAAAATAAAGACCCTAATTGGCCCATAAGAAACTTTTTCTTTTTTAATAAGCAAGTGATTGGGTAGATGTGACTTGGGTCACATCGGTCCAATCAGCTGCTGCTGGTCAAATCATGTCAATCATTCATTACTCACTGCTATTGCTAGATGGCATAGTGGCAGAATGACCGAAAGAAAGTATTAAAGTGGAGCACAAAAACGCAAAATACAAAGGTTAAAAGAACAACATGACCAAGATATCCTGAAACAAATCCCGAAATTGAATGGATACTTCCAAGGCTGCTGAATCTTCATCCAGTCGAAGACAAGATCCACAGCAGGAGGACTGCCAGCTAGCATCGGCGAGTTTCAGTTTTTTCAGTTTCACTTTGCGTGCGACTCTCCTGTAAGCCTGGTTTTTCTTAGGAAAACTACTTTGTATTCCCCGAGAGTTGCGAGTTGGTCTTCATCGACTTTGATAATTACCCTGGTGCAATTCAACTCCTCTTTGAAATTACTCTCAAAGCTTAACCCGATGCACAATGATGCGGAAATGTGTATCTCAAACGAATTTAACAAAGTCTATCTCAATCAAAGTCGGACTCTCTGGGAATTAAGAGTCACAATACCGACACACCACAAACAAAATTAACGTGAACGTCGGAATTTATAATTTCTTCACCTATGAGGAACAAGCATAGGCGGCATTTACCGTTGCTATTTTGGGGTTATTACTCTGTTCTCCCGGTGGTAGAGCGACACTGCGAGCCTCAGTTTTGCGCGCGCACGGGACTTGTATAAAAGAATGTGTTGCGGGTCCGTGCCCTGATAAGGCTATGGAACCTGTGTGGATACGGCTGGTGATAGTCATGTCTAGCACCGGACGGAAAACTTGTTGTTTTCTGACTAATCTTAGCTTTCGAATTTGACAGCAAATGTAACAGTTTCACCATTATTCGCAAGGAATATTTTAACCTTCAGTTTCATCTACATTTAAAATGTTTTGACGACCTACCCTCATCTGTAAGTTACTGTGTCGACTGTGGAACGCGCGACAGAGTGAGTGAGTCAGAGAGGGTTAGGAGAGTGAGTGAGCTGAGAGAAGATAAAGAAAACAAAATAACAGTGAGCAGAACCGAGAGAGAGAGAGAGAGAGAAGGGTGATTACCCTGGAAACATTACAGATGCAGTCCTTCATGCTGAACGCCAGCCGAGGCTGCCTCCAGACTTCATCTGCCTGTGAGGAGGAGCAGCCAGAGGAGGTGCTGGCTAACTGCTCCTACGGCTCCTCCAGTCTCTCCCTGCGCTGCTGGTTGCAACTCCTCACCAGGGAGTCCGTCCTGGAGTTGCAGGGAGACACCTCCAGCCTGGCCTCGCGGGTCTCCATGGCACTGGTCTACAGCATGGTGTGTGCTCTGGGGCTGGTGGGCAACTCCCTCGCTCTCTACCTGCTCCACTCCCGCCACCGGCAAAAGCAGTCTTCCATCAACTGCTTCGTAATGAGCCTGGCCGTTACCGACCTGCAGTTCACGCTCACGCTCCCATTCTGGGCAGTGGACACAGCGCTGGATTTCCGTTGGCCGTTTGGCCGTATCATGTGCAAGATCGTGAGCTCAGTGACCATGATGAACATGTACGCTAGCGTGTTCTTCCTGACTGCCATGAGCGTGGCGAGGTACTACTCTGTCTCGTCTGCTCTCAAGATGCGCAGCCGGCGAGCCGCCAACGCCAACGCCAAGTGGGTGAGCCTGGGCGTGTGGGCGGTGTCTCTCCTGGCCACGCTCCCCCACGCTGTCTACTCCACCAGTGTGCATGTGTCGGACGAGGAGCTGTGTCTGGTCAAGTTCCCCGAGTCGGGCAGCTGGGACCCTCAGCTGCTCCTGGGCCTGTACCAGCTGCAGAAGGTGCTGCTGGGCTTTTTTCCTTCCGCTGGTGGTCATCACCACCTGCTACCTGCTGCTGCTGCTGCGCTTCGTCCTCAGCCGGAGGATCACCGGGGGCACCGGCGGGGTGGACAGTGAGAAGGACCGCCTGAAGCGCCGCTCCAAGGTCACCAAATCAGTGGCCATCGTGGTTCTTTCCTTCTTCCTGTGCTGGCTTCCCAACCAGGCCCTCACCCTCTGGGGGGTGCTGATCAAGTTCGACTTAGTGCCGTTCAGCGTGGCCTTCTACAACGCCCAGGCCTACATCTTCCCTCTCTCCGTGTGTCTGGCACACACCAACTCCTGCCTCAACCCTGTCCTCTACTGCCTCATCCGCAGGGAGTTCCGAGCCGGCCTCAAGGAGATCCTGCTGAAGGCCACGCCCTCCTTCTCCCGACTGACTCACCTGCTGCCTCGCAGGAGCAAGGTGGCCGAGGCCCCGCCAATTCTCGTCCTGGTCCAGATGGATGCGTGAGTGGGGCTCGATTTATCTGGCCTGGCAGTGACAGTATCTGGGCTTGATTCATATTGGCCTGGCAGAGACAGTATCTGTGCTTGATTCATGGGGGTTGATTGATCTGGCCTAATGAAATGGAAACAGTTGTGCCAAACAGTGCTCCACCCAGCTCACCTGGAGCCCCCCACCCCCAAGTGAGGTGGAATAGGGGCCCCGGGGACACAGCCTGCCTGCAGAGCCGACAGGAGCTCAAACGCTACGCTTTTAACAGCAACCTCTGATTTTTGATTGATTCTAGCAATAGATTCATGAGAATTGTCCGTAGGGATGTGCTCTAGTTTTCCTCTCTCTTTCTCCCTCCCTCCCTCTCTGTCTCTGTCTTATTCTCTCAGTCTTTCTGTCTGTTTCTCCCCATCTCATTCCACCCCCTCCCTTGCTCTTACAAATTCCCTTTGCATTCTTCAAATGAAGCCTTTACTGCAGCAATTATGTTTCTGTCTTCTTTTTTTCAATACAGTAACCGTACATTCTATAAAGCTACTCTGAGATGGGTCATTCATTTTTTGTTCTGAATTTCTGCAGCAAAAGAAACAAAATGCATGCATTTACTAAACCCAACAAAACAAAAATGTAGAGAGGCTTCAAAAGAAACTGCATTGACCCACACAATCTATGATCCATATACTGTGAGACCTGACTTTCCGTGGAAGTACACAGAGCAGCGAGCAGCTAAACTTGTGTCTGAGATCAAAATTTTGGGGCGTGACAAAGGTACAGACCAGAGCCAGATAGAGTGGACTTTTTGTAACCGACCATTTTACAGCTACATGTTTTAATTGTGAGATTTTCAGGTGTCAATGGGGCTTGAGGTTCACTGTATGTCCATTTTAGCCACCGAACTGTCTTATTCAACTATGACAAGGAAAACTCGGTTTTACAGTCAATGACTCCTTTAACTAATGTGCTTTGCAGATTAAGATTATTCGCAATAAATACATTGTAAATGGATTTCATAACACTCGCACAACCTTCTGACCATAAAAGACAAGTGAAACCTTCTGCGTGCGCTCGCAAAGGTAAGTGTCTTGTTTGTGTTGTGGAGGGAAGAGGAACTTAGATGTTATTTTACTCATTTGTATTTTTATTTTTTTGAGAGGTCAGATATAGGGTATCGTCCATATGACATTTCCCCCAAATTAATTAAATTACAGAGTTTGAACATGGAAACCCACGTGAATAAGCAGATCAGAAAGTAGCAGCGTGGAGAAAGCGCGCTGTATGGCACCGTGATAGAGCACGTGACTGCTCAGGATATGTACGAATCCCACTTGTAGCCTACCTCAGAAATCAGAAACAGCTTTATCTCATGTGAGTATCATGACACTGGGGTCGGGCAGGTGTGCAGCGCATGTGAGTTTCTAATTTGTCATCCTGTGGTTTTATTGTATTTACTTTACTACTATATTCAAACCGTGTCTTCACCTGATAATAGCTCACACTTCTTTTAATACAATAACAAAAAAACTAACAATTTGCCACGGTTGCGCTACCTGACCGTCGCCACTAGGTGTCACTAAAGAGCAGCGAATAACGCACTCGTCTGCTCGCTCTCGCCCCCATTCCACCCTCCCCTTCCCGGGAACGGTGCGTGTGCGAGTGTGTTGTGTGTCGGAAAGAAAGTGAGCCTGGTTTCCAGCTGGGCAACACACACACTACCCTCAGTGTGTGTGTTGTCATCATCATCCAGCCTGCTCCACGCTCAGAATGGACAGATTTGCCCAGTCGGAAAGCAGGCTCCTAACTCAGACCCATCCCGCTCTCACCAGCCTACTTTACACCGGACCGGCGGCACAACAGACCCAACCGCCTGTGCTCCTCATCCCACACCAGCAGCAGTACTCGCATATCGTATTCCCGAAACCCATGAACGGGTCAGAATCGGTTTACATTCATCAGGAGAGGGGTACCATGAAAGATCAAGATGCCATTAAACTATTTATTGGCCAAATACCGCGTACCCTCGAGGAGAAGGACCTGAGACCGCTGTTCGAACAGTTTGGGAAAATCCACGAGCTGACAGTTCTGAAGGACCGATACAGCGGCATGCACAAAGGTAACGCGCCTTCAGACGGCATTGCAAGGCCCTTTGACAAAAACCCGGTTATAATTAGTCAACAGAGCACCGAGTAGCCTAAAACATCCACATATATATTCAGTAATAGACATTTAGGCTTCAGTACGTAAAAAATCTGTCTTTGCTAAATATTACACATCCTAGCATGTCTACAATCAGTGTTGTGTTTTGCCTGCGCCTGTCTTCATGTCGTTCTGTCAGTAGTGTGTGTGATCCGTGGTGCGCTCGTAGTGAAACCAGACCAACATGTTTCCCATCACGTTCGCACACTGAGACATTTAATGATGCCGTTAGACCACCCTCAGCACATACAGCCCAATACATTGGCACAGTGTCTGTAGCCCAGATTTACTCATGGAGGCCAGGAGAGACACGAATATCAAAATGTCTTCACTGCATGTCGACGTCTACTTTATTCTGTTTGATTGTCTCGCTACTCCGCTCTGCCTCTGTCTTAAGTGGGGCAGAAGCGGCGGAAAGGGATACATTTTTTATCAGTCTCCCTCTGCCTCCCCCGCTTGTATGCCTGTATGCCTGTAAGCCTGTATGCCTGTATGCCTGTATGCCTGTAAGCCTGTATGCCTGTATGCCTGTATACCTGTATGCCTGTATGCCTGTATGCCTGTATGCCTGTAAGCCTGTATGCCTGTAAGCCTGTAAGCCTGTATGCCTGTAAGCCTGTATGCCTGTAAGCCTGTATGCCTGTATGCCTGTAAGCCTGTATGCCTGTAAGCCTGTATGCTGGCACTACCAGCTCTCCATGTGCGGCCAGGAAGGCGTTTTGACTCGATCCATTTCCCTACTTATACAAGCTGTGGATGTAAGAACGGGGTTACTGGAGATGACGGACGCTCACGCGCAAAAACCGCCGCCACTGTCATTGCGGCTGGTGGGACGCGAGGCTCGTGAGAGCAAGGCGAGGATGTAAAAAGGCTAATCAGATGGTTCATGTTATTGTGTAGTTTAGCCGTCGACGCCATTTCCACGTGAGCTGTGACAGTAAGCGTCTCCTGTTGGCTTTTAGACCACCGCCTTCATCATCATCATCCTCATTCATCGTCACAACAAGTACCCTCGGCCTACATAGGAACTGATCATGTTCTGAAATGACATTAATAATTCATTTTATTTATGGTGCCCTCTTCATTAGTTATTAATAGCTCTCTTAAATCCTCAGACCATGTTTAAGCAATCTGATTGACAGTGTGTAATTTAACAGAGTGAATGAATAAGAGGCCCTAGATCTAGTCCTGGACTATGTCTAGCCCCAGCTGTAGCCCTGGACTCTATAGCTGTAGCCCTGGAGTCTATAGCTGTAGCCCTGGACTCTATAGCTGTAGCCCTGGAGTCTATAGCTGTAGCCCTGGACTCTATAGCTTTAGCCCTGGAGTCTATAGCTGTAGCCCTGGACTCTATAGCTGTAGCCCTGGAGTCTATAGCTGTAGCCCTGGAGTCTATAGCTGTAGCCCTGGACTCTATAGCTGTAGCCCTGGAGTCTATAGCTGTAGCCCTGGACTCTATAGCTTTAGCCCTGGAGTCTATAGCTGTAGCCCTGGACTCTATAGCTGTAGCCCTGGAGTCTATAGCTGTAGCCCTGGACTCTATAGCTGTAGCCCTGGACTCTATAGCTGTAGCCCTGGAGTCTATAGCTGTAGCCCGGGACTCTATAGCTGTAGCCCTGGAGTCTATAGCTGTAGCCCTGGACTCTATAGCTGTAGCCCTGGAGTCTATAGCTGTAGCCCTGGACTCTATAGCTGTAGCCCCAGTTCTGGACTATGTCTTTCCCTATTCCTGGTCCTGGACTATGTTAGCTTTCTTCATGACAGTCTGTTCTAGAGGGAATATGATGCACACACACTCACTCACTCTCACACACACGCACACGCACACACATGCACAGTCACACACACACACAGACATGCACACACACACACATGCAGTCGCGTGCCCACACACACAGTCACACACACACATTAACACACACATAAACACACTAGCAAACACTTTTACACAGACACACTCCCAGACACACACACATAGCAGCAGGGCTGGACTGGGACAAAAAATCGTCCCTGGCATTTTTGGCCCAGGCGGCCCACATCCACCGTGACTGGTCAGACACATTCCCTGCAGACAGTCCTTAAAATATGCGTGCATTCTATAATATGAGTTGCCTAGTGTTCTGCGTTCATGTGATAGTTTTGGATCCTTCAAGAAGGGACTCAAGACTTATCTGTTGATCTTACACTTAAATAATTAATTAATTCTTAGAGTTATGATTTGTATATTTAAGGTATTATAAATGTATATTTATATTTTATATTGTATTGTTATTATTACTATTTTGCTTAATATTGGCTTAGCAACTTTTAAAACTGTTTACTGTTAACTTTAATTATTGTAAGATTAATATTTTGTCGCTTTGGACAAAAGTGTCTGCTAAATACAATACAGACACACACACACAGCCTCCCTCCCTTCCTGAGTCCCTCCCTCCCTACTCCTTACCACGTCGTCAACTACTCTTCCTTCCATCTTCTCCTCACTCACTCCCATGGCCCTGTCATGGTCACTCTCCTCCTCCTTCGGCTTCTTCCCTGACTGTCAGTATGTTTCTGCCTCTCTGAGCCAGCTACCTCTCCTCCTAACAATATCAAATATCAATATACATTTTTAAATACCTTAAATATACATATCATAACTCTAAGAATTAATTAATTATTTAAGTGTAAGATCAACAGATAAGTCTTGAGACCCTTCTTGAAGGATCCAAAACTATCACATGAACGCAGAACACTAGGCAACTCATATTATAGAATGCACGCATATTTTAAGGACTGTCTGCAGGGAATGTGTCTGACCAATCACGGTGGATGTGGGCCGCGTGGGCCAAAAATGCCAGGGACGATTTTTGTCCCAGTCCAGCCCTGATCTACAGGTGCTGATGTTGAAGCAGCTAAAGCCCCCAAACATGTTCGAAATGTTGGCACATTTTGTGGCATTCGCCTGTAGATTTTTTTAAATCTTTTTGTCCCTGTTTTCTGCGCCTTCCTTGCTTTGGTGGTCGTTTCTCCATTTTAGCGATGCTAAACTTTAACGATGCTAAACCAGCATACGCATTAGCCAACAGCTCGTGTCTCAGGGCCTGCGGGAGGCGATATTATGAATCAGGGGAAGGGGGTTCCTGGATTTGATTGGGTCAGGCCAGTGCCAATAAAGAAAATTAACCAATGGGCCGCTGTCAGTTCTCTATGGGCCCCGGCCCGACCACAAAAAAAAAAAAAAAACAACTTTAAATTATATCGGCGATTCGGCCAAAAATGCGTCGGCCCACCGGGCAAATGCCCGGTATGCCAGATGGCCAGTCCAGCCCTGCATAGCAGTGCGTAGTGAGGTAGACTCAGCAGAGACAGGGAGCTCCTTACTGCAGGGTTAGGGTTAGACAGCAGGTCCTCAGACTACTCTGTGTGTGTGTCTAGGGTTGTGTCAGAGATTGTGTGTGTGTGTGTTTTAATGATGGCTTTTAGAAGACTAGGCTCAGTCTGAAGCTGGCGTTGCCACGGTGATCAGTTGTCTCCACAATGATCAGCTGTCTCCACGGTGATCAGCTGCTTGACTCCCTGAGATTTGGCTGCCTCAGCCAATTAAAATGGCCTCTCCACATGATTGGCTGAGACAGATGGGGCTGTCGGTGGTCTGCCAATGATGGTCACATGACCATAAAGTCACTTGACCATAAAGTCACATGACCATAAAGTTAGGGTCGTTAGGGTTAGGGTTACTGGTATTACCAGGTGATGGATACACAAAACCTTCAGCGCACACACACACACAGTACTGACTGTCTACATTTTAAACTCTATTACAGTTTTTTCCAATTGCTTAAGCACAATTTTGAAAACAGGGCTCACTTTGTCAAAACACAACACACGATTCACACAACTAGACACACAAGTAGCAGAACACCTCCAATCTTTTGCAAAATGAAACACTATACAAGCATGTAACACCCAGTTCTGTCACCGTATGCCAACCAATGTTGTTCGAATTTCATGACATAGATACTGTAAATTTGGCCCTATTCTTCCACGGCCTCCAGGTCTCCCTACCACTCTTCCTCCACGGGCTCCCCGTCTCATCCTCACTCTCCCTCTTCCTGCAACATTGCCTTCCATTTTTAGTGAGGACCGGTACACTAACCTGTTGCCTTTTTGTGGTGCTGACACTTGATTGGTATGTTTACAATTATGCACTTTAGGGCTTGTACACCTGACGCCCGTGAGGAAAAAGAAGGGATACAGGGTTTACCCTAACCCTGGTATAGCTTTAACTGACTTCTAGTCTGTCCCTCTCTCTCCCTGTTCTCACTCTTTCTCCCTGTCCTTCTCTCTCCCTCCCCTTCTCTCCCCATCCCAGGCTGTGCGTTCCTTACCTACTGTGCCAGAGAGTCAGCCATCAAAGCTCAGAACGCCCTGCATGAACAGAAGACCCTGCCAGGGGTAGGTCTCTCTCTCTCTCTGCCAGGGGTAGGTCTCTCTCTCTCTCTGCCAGGGGTAGGTCTCTCTCTCTCTCTGCCAGGGGTAGGTCTCTCTCTCTCTCTGCCAGGGGTAGGTCTCTCTCTCTCTCTGCCAGGGGTAGGTCTCTCTCTCTCTCTGCCAGGGGTAGGTCTCTCTCTCTCTCTGCCAGGGGTAGGTCTCTCTCTCTCTGCATGAACAGAAGACCCTGCCAGGGGTAGGTCTCTCTCTCTCTCTCTCTCTGCCAGGGGTAGGTCTCTCTCTCTCTCTGCATGAACAGAAGACCCTGCCAGGGGTAGGTCTCTCTCTCTCTCCTCTGCATGAACAGAAGACCCTGCCAGGGGTAGGTCTCTCTCTCTCTGCATGAACAGAAGACCCTGCAAGGGGTAGGTCTCTCTCTCTCTGCGCCTGACACACGCACACATACACACAGACACACACCCTCACACACGCCCTGCATGAACAGAAGACGCTGCCAGGGGTAGGTCTCTCTCTCTCTGCGCCTGACACACTCACACATACACACACCCTCACACACGCCCTGCATGAACAGAAGACCCTGCCAGGGGTAGGTCTCTCTCTCTGCGCCTGACACACACATACACCCACACAGACACACACACACAGACACACACCCACTCACACACACACATTCACACACACAGATCTGTGTATCTGGTTGACTGACTGGCTGCCTGGTTAGCTGACTGGCTGGTTGGCACTTAGAACTGTGTGTGTATGTATGTGTGTGTATGTATGTGTGTGTGTGTATGTATGTGTGTGTGAATGTGTACACTACCTTTCTGATTATCTTACAATCACTTTGTAATGATCTCTCTATCTAAAACATAAATAAAAAATCTCTCACACATGCATGCACATACAGACATATCCCCCCCCCCCCACACACACACACAAACACAGACCTACACACACACATACACCCCCCCCCCCCCCACACACACACACAGACATACACACAGACATACACACATCTTCACACACTCACAACTGTGCGTTAGGAGAGCCTGAATAATGTATGTCTGGTATTTATAATTCTTTAACCTATTTCATGGCTGGAGGCGAGTCCTGTCTGTGTGGGTGTGTCATGTGATCTGGGATCTGGGTTAGCTAGCTTGAGTTAGAGTGTGTGAAGATGTGTGTAGCTAGTGTATGGATTACTGTTGACCAACATCAGAACCAACATGTGCTGTCTTGTTGAGTTGTAAATGCTTCTCTCCTTCTGCATGTCATCCAACATCTGAGTACTCGAAGGCTGATACTAAGTCCTGTGTGTGTGTGTGGTGTGTGTGGGTGTGTGTGGGTGTATATGTGTGTGTGTACATGTGTGTGTGTGTGTGGGTTTGAGTGTATATATGTGTGTGTGTGTATGAGTGTGTGTGTGTGTGTGTGAGTGTATATGTATGTGTGTCTGTGAGTGTATATATGTGTGTGTGGATGAGTGTATATGTGTGAGTTTGTTTGTGTGCCCATGATAGAGATGTCTCTCATGATGTCTGTTGCAAATAGGGGTTTGCGTGAGCGGTCACCATGGCAACACAGCAAACCGGCAGGTGGCTCAAGCATATTCACACAGACCCACACGTACACACACACACATATACACTCACACCACACACAGTCATACATAGCATCACACAGTCATACATAGCATCACACAGTCATACATAGCATCACACAGTCATACATAGCATCACACAGTCATACATAGCATCACACAGTCATACATAGCATCACACACAGTCACCCTGACATTTATAGAATAAAAAAAAAAACGTTTCAAATTTACATTAGTCGATTTTCAGAAGTGTTTAGTCAAGTCTTGGTTGACCAAAGAAAATCTTAGTCGGGCACAGCCCTAGTGTGTGCGCATTATTGTCCTGAGGTGTGTGTGAGTGTGCATCTGAGTGTGTTCTGGCACTTGTAGGATTGCAAGATGATTGCGTAGAGAGTTACTCCCAAATCAGCAGGAGATGGCCATTTTGTGTGATTGGACATTGTTGTGCTAATCCTCTTTCCCCTGTGTGGTGACCTGTCTCACCCTCTCCTAATGCACCGCCCAGCACTCATGTGGCCAGGCTGCCCCTTCATCACGAAACAAACGCTCCACAAAGGTGCATCTAGGTCAGTTCTGAGCGGCTCATCCTGAAAGAAAAATTAAATAAATAAATGAGCAACTGAACATGACAATAAAGTTCTCAACCACCTGTTGCTATGGTAACCCTCTCCCTCTGCCTCTGCCTCTCCCCCTCCTCCTCCCCCTCCTCCTCCCTGTGTCTCTCTCTCTCCCTTTCCCCACACTTACACACGCATACTTACAGACACAAACACACACCACGTTGAAGCTTTAACAATATGTTCTTATTCCTCTTTCACTTTATAACGGGATTTTTAGATTGAATATATATTAAAAAAAAGAAGATATCTATGCAATGAGAGATGGACCGCTTATTGTGTTCACGCACAAACATCTCACAAACACACACACACAGGGCAGATAAGGCAACAGCTGAAAGAGATCTATGACACAAGTAGCCTTAGCAACCACAGTAACCTTAGCAACCAGAGAGTTCTGCCCAACCCTGTTGAGGAGGTGTGGCCTGGGAGAGGAGGTGTGGCCTGGGAGAGGAGGTGTGGCCTGGGAGAGGAAGTGTGGCCTGGGAGAGGAGGTGTGGCCTGGGAGAGGAGGTGTGGCCTGGGAGAGGAGGTGTGGCCTGGGAGAGGAAGTGTGGCCTGGGAGAGGAGGTGTGGCCTGGGAGATGTCCAGTGACGAACATGCTGTGTGACCCTAACCCTTTCTGTTCTCTAACCCTAACCCTACAGACAGAACCTTGCTCACATCTTTCCTGTTTCACAGACGAGGAGAGAGTGTAATTGTAGTTATTATAACTATTATTTCTCTTATTTTAACAAATGGATCATTACATTACATTACATTTATGTACATACATATGTACATTTACATTTAGCAGACGCTTTTATCCAAAGCGACTTCCAAGAGAGAGCTGTGGAAGAGTGTACCTGTAGAAAAGAAGACAAAACAACAATCAACAGTAAAATATTTCACAGCGAGTACAAGAATTTAAAAACCGTCACAACTAACCAACAAGAGCAACAAGTCTCTCAATACGAGTCATTGTGATCCTGGAGGAAACTAACATCAGGTCCAGCCAAGCATTCCTAAGTGCCGTTGTACTCCCGGAACAAGTGCGTCTTGAGCCTTTTCTTGAAGGTGGGGAGACAGTCAGTGTCCCTGATGGAGGTGGGGAGTTGATTCCACCATTGGGGGGCCAGACAGGAGAAGAGCTTGTGTTGGGAACGGGCGCTCTTGAGCGGTGGGACCACCAGACGGTTGTCAGAAGAAGACCGTAGGTGGCGGGTGGGGGATCATAATTTTGATAGGTTCAATCTTATATGGTTTTGGCAACAATGCTCTCATTTATGCCAATCAAGCAGAGAGAACCTTCTCCCCCATGTCCCTCTTTCTCTCTCTCTCCCCCTCTCTCTCTCTCTCTCCCCCCCTCTCCTCTTTCTCCCCTCCCTTCTGCTAATTATGCTAATTATCTGCCTTGGCAACAGGTGCCCAATAATACTATGCCAGCAGGACTACCCCCTTACATGCAGCTGTGTGTGTGTGTGTGTGTAAGTTGTAGTTTGTTGGGAGGTTCTGGGTTTTAATTGTTGTTGAAGAGCAAAGCTTCTCTTTCCCCTCTTTGTCTTCCTCCCCTCGTTCCCTCCCTTCTTCTTCATCACGCCCCTCCATACATCTCCATGTCCCCCCCCCTTTCTCCCTCTCACCCCCCTTTCTCCCTCTCCCCCCCTCTCTCTCTCTCCCCCCCTCATCTCTCTCCCTCCCCTCTCACTCTCTCCCTACCCTGTCTCCTGGATTTGTGTGTTATTCAAGGTTTTCTTCCGGTCTATATGAGAGGGGAAGAGCGTACTTCCTCTGGTCCAGCCTCATCACGCCCCTCCATACATCTCCGTGTCCCTCCGCCGTCTCGCTCATATCATTGTTCAGGGACCAGACATAATTAGATTTTTTCTACAATCATGCTGATGCCAGCAGGGAGGAGTTTTATACTTTTATACAGCAGAGGGGGAGAGGGAGAGAGAGAAGGAGAGGGAGAGAGAGAAGGAGAGAGAGGGAGCAGGAAAGAGAAATAGAGAGAGAGGGAGCAGGAGAAAGAGAGAGAGGCTGATTATAATGATTATTATTATTATCATCTTTCCTGGACCAGTTTGACACCTGGGGCCCGTTCTTCGCACGTCGCTAACTCAGTTAGCTGGATTTGATTGTTGACGATTTGTCATTATCTTGGATTGTTCGGTTCTTCAAAGCTTATTCTGGACTTGCTGTCATAGCAACAAGTCCTTTAGCTTAAACCTGCTCGGGAGCAGGCTTATTTCATGTAAACAAGATTTGATTGCGGCTTTATAAGCGGAGGTGATACAGGAAGTCTGTCACAGACATGTTTTGTCAGTTTTTACGACAACCTGTTGCAGAAGGTGCAAGAATAACTAGAGAGGGTACAATTTCTGGGGAAATTGTAGGGTGTGCTTGCTTGCGTCTGTTGCAGGTGGGTCCGTTTATTAACTTTAATTTTTACAACTGATATTTCTGTATATTTATATAAAAACACGTACTTATTGTTTATGAAGATTGCATAGATTTACAAGCATACATTTGTTGCTGCTCATTTACAATTCAAAATACAAAAAGTCAAGTGTAGAATGAAACGGTTGTCTTCTCATTTCCCCTTCAAGAGGGAATAGTGATAAGCTATAGCAGCCTCAGTTTAAAAGTTGGATCAAACTAAGATATTGCTAGCCTGGCTCTGCCCTCCTACGTACTTGCGCTCAATTTAGATTTTGCTTCTGTACTGCGTCTGGGCATGAGGTACGTAAGTCAGATGTCTCCGGTTCATTTTCTACCTGTCCAATCAGCGAACAGAGGGAGTGGCTGAGAACGATGACGTTGATGTCATGCGCTAGTTTGTGTTGTAGTTCCGTAATGGCGGCGGAGAAAGATGCGAGCAAAACCATTCGGTCCGTTGTGGCAACGGTGCTGAATATCCAGAAGTTAAAGCCGGAGCAAGAACAGTCTTTGATCCCCACGGGGTTCGTTTGATTTTCCAGCTAGCTCCGTTAGTCGTGAAGGAGTTGGCTAAAAGGCACTTTTTGCCACAAAAACATTGAAAGCTCCTAAACTGTGCAACGGAACGAAAATCCCAATAGATGCAACGCAATCAAGACCAAGACAAACCTTTTGACACCAAGGTTGTCTATGTAGTACAAATATTGAGGGATCCTTAGGGGTGCGAAAATAATAATAAATAATATTTAGGGTTAGGGTTAGCCTAACCCAGGTTAGCCTAACTCTAACCCAGACACTCCCCCCACACACTCTCCTTTATAGTCTTGCGGTATGTCATGTGCTCTGTGTTTTTGGTAGTGACTAAACAAAGGTGACTGTGTATCCACTCTCTCCTTTCCTCTCTCCCCTCTCCATACCTCTCCCCCTTCCTCCCCCTCTCCTTCCCCTCCCCATTACCTATTCCTCCCTCCTCCTCTCCCCCCTCTGTTCAGACACCACTAAGTGCTCCCAATGGTGACATCTCAGTTATTAATAAGCCTGGTTAGTAGAGAGCCACTCTCTCTCTCCCTCCCTCTCTTTCACCCACCCTCTCTCCCTCTCTCACCCTCCCTCCCTCCCTCTCTTTCACCCTCCCTCCCTCTCTCTCTCCTCCTCCCTCCCTCCCTCCCCTCTCTCTCTTTCACCCACCCTCTCTCCCTCCATGGTCTGTAAGGAACCTTTAATCACAGAAAAGATGAACAACCTAGAAAACATCTCTCCCTCTCCCTCCCTTCCCCTCTCCCCCCATACACCCATCCCTTCCTCACTCCCTTCCTCACTCCCTTCCTTCCTCCACCCCTCTCTCTCTCTCTCTCTCTCTCTCTCTCTCTCTCTCTCTCTCTGTGATTGTGAGTGGTGGTCTGATTATAATGACCATATTTTCTCTGCATGGATTTCTAAAACTACCATTTGCTCAATAGTCTCATGATGTCTTCTCTGCCCCCTTCCTCCCTCCTCCCCCACCTCCTCCTCCTCCCTAACTGCCCCCCTTCCTCCCTCCCTCCTCCCCCACCTCCTCCTCCTCCCTACCTGCCCCCCTTCCTTCCTCCCTCCTCCCCCACCTCCTCCTCCTCCCTAGCTGCCCCCCTTCCTCCCTCCTCCCCACCTCCTCCTCCCTAACTGCCCCCCTTCCTTCCTCCCTCCTCCCCACCTCCTCCTCCCTAACTGCCCCCCTTCCTTCCTCCCTCCTACCCAGCAGAGAGAGGAGATGGAGGGTTTGAGAAAGAGGGTGATAGAGGCAGAGGAGGGTGAGGAAATGAGGAGAGAGAGGAGGAGAGAAGATGAGATGAGGGGGAGGAGGAAAGGAGAGGGAGGGGAAGAGGAGAAGAGGTTGGAAGAGGGAGGGGAGGAGGCTCATGATAGCAGCCTGATAGCTGTGTAGGTATTTTGTAAGAAGAGGAGATTAAAGAGAGAGAGGACCTAGGAGGAGTATGACCAGAGAAGAGGAGATTAAAGAGAGAGAGACCTAGGAGGAGTATGACCAGAGAAGAGGAGATTAAAGAGAGAGAGACCTAGGAGGAGTATGACCAGAGAAGAGGAGATTAAAGAGAGAGAGACCTAGGAGGAGTATGACCAGGAGAAGAGGAGATTAAAGAGAGAGAGACCTAGGAGGAGTATGACCAGAGAAGAGGAGATTAAGAGAGAGAGACCTAGGAGGAGTATGACCAGAGAAGAGGAGATTAAAGAGAGAGAGACCTAGGAGGAGTATGACCAGAGAAGAGGAGATTAAAGAGAGAGAGACTAGGAGGAGTATGACAGAGAAGAGGAGATTAAAGAGAGAGAGACTTAGGAGGAGTAGAGAGGAGGAGAGTAGAGAGGAGGAGTAGAGAAGAAGAGGAGTAGAGAAGAAGAGGAGTAGAGAGGAGGAGTAGAGAGGAGGAAGTAGAGAAGAGGAGGAGTAGAGAGGAGGAGTAGAGAAGAGGAGGAGTAGAGAAGAAGAGGAGTAGAGAGGAGGAGTAGAGAAGAGGAGGAGTAGAGAAGAAGAGGAGTAGAGAAGAAGAGGAGTAGAGAAGAGGAGTAGAGAAGAGGAGGAGTAGAGAGGAGGAGTAGAGAAGAGGAGGAGTAGAGAAGAGGAGGAGTAGAGAGGAGGAGTAGAGAAGAGGAGGAGTAGAGAAGAAGAGGAGTAGAGAGGAGGAGTAGAGAAGAGGAGGAGTAGAGAAGAGGAGGAGTAGAGAAGAAGAGGAGTAGAGAGGAGGAGTAGAGAAGAGGAGGAGTAGAGAGGAGGAGTAGAGAAGAAGAGGAGTAGAGAGGAGGAGGAGTAGAGAGGAGGAGTAGAGAAGAGGAGGAGTAGAGAAGAAGAGGAGTAGAGAGGAGGAGTAGAGAAGAGGAGGAGTAGAGAGGAGGAGTAGAGAAGAAGAGGAGTAGAGAAGAGGAGGAGTAGAGAGGAGGAGTAGAGAGGAGGAGTAGAGAAGAGGAGGAGTAGAGAGGAGGAGTAGAGAAGAAGAGGAGTAGAGAGGAGGAGTAGAGAAGAAGAGGAGTAGAGAGGGAGTAGAGAGAGGAGGAGTAGAGAAGAGGAGGAGTAGAGAAGAAGAGGAGTAGAGAGGAGGAGTAGAGAAGAGGAGGAGTAGAGAGGAGGAGGAGTAGAGAGGAGGAGTAGAGAAGAGGAGGAGTAGAGAAGAAGAGGAGTAGAGAGGAGGAGTAGAGAGGAGGAGGAGTAGAGAGGAGGAGTAGAGAAGAGGAGGAGTAGAGAGGAGGAAGTAGAGAGGAGGAGGAGTAGAGAGGAGGAGTAGAGAAGAAGAGGAGTAGAGAGGAGGAGTAGAGAAGAGGAGGAGTAGAGAAGAGGAGTAGAGAAGAGGAGGAGTAGAGAGGAGGAGGAGTAGAGAGGAGGAGTATGACCAGAGAAGAGGAGGATGGAGGGATGAAGGAAGAAGTCTGAAAATAAATGTGTGAAAAGAGAAATAGCAGACAGATTAGAGGAGGAGAGGGAAACACTCTTGCTCTCTCTTTTTATCTCACTCCCTCTCTCTCTTCCTAGTGATGTCATCATAACTCCTGTCACTGGTTTGGTTTATTTGAATAAGAAGTTGCATCATGTCCAGAGATTGGAAACGTTCATTTTATAATTAATATCTTCTTGATTTTAAAACGGAGAGGGAGGGTGAGACAGAGAGAGATGGGGAAAGAGGGAGGAAGAGAGAGAAGGAGAGAGGGAGAAAAGAGGGAAAGGAGAGAGAACGAAGGCTGTTGGGAAGGAGGAGTAGTTGGACTTTTATTTGAAAGCATAGCCTATGCAAACTCTTAATTTGAAATTGTTCAAAGTGCAAAGTACTTAATGTGTTTGTAATGGTGCTGAGATGCAGATGAATCTTAATGAACTGTGCTTGCTCAGTCTGAGGGCAGCTACTGGTGCTCAGACCCATCTGGGATTTATGAACACTCTTATAGATGATTATACCTCACCCCTGGGAGGGGGAGGGAGGGAAGAGGAGAGGGGGTGAAATGGAGGGTTAGGATAGATCAGGGGAGGGCTGAAGGAGAGGATGGATCAGGGAGGGGTGAAGGAGAGGATGGATCAGGGAGGGGTGAAGGAGAGGATGGATCAGGGAGGGGTGAAGGAGAGGATGGATCAGGGAGGGGTGAAGGAGAGGATGGATCAGGGAGGGGTGAAGGAGAGGATGGATCAGGGAGGGGTGAAGGAGAGGATGGATCAGGGAGGGGTGAAGGAGAGGATGGATCAGGGAGGGTTGGGGAGGGGGAGGAACAGGAGAGAGGGTTGGGGAGGAACAGGAGATAGGGTTGGGGAGGGGGAGGAACAGGAGAGAGGGTTGGGGAGGGGGAGGAACAGAAGACAGGGTTGGGGAGGGGGAGGAACAGGAGAGAGCAGGAGAGAGGGTTGGGGAGGGGGAGGAACAGGAGACAGGGTTGGGGAGGGGGAGGAACAGGAGAGAGGGTTGGGGAGGGGGAGGAACAGGAGAGAGCAGGAGAGAGGGTTGGGGAGGGGGAGGAACAGGAGACAGGGTTGGGGAGGAACAGGAGAGAGGGTTGGGGAGGGGGAGGAACAGGAGAGAGCAGGAGAGAGGGTTGGGGAGGGGGAGGAACAGGAGACAGGGTTGGGGAGGGGGAGGAACAGGAGAGAGGGTTGGGGAGGGGGAGGAACAGAGAGAGGGTTGGGGAGGGGGAGGAACAGGAGAGAGGGTTGGGGAGGAACAGGAGAGAGGGTTGGGGAGGAACAGGAGAGAGGGTTGGGGAGGAACAGGAGAGAGGGTTGGGGAGGGGGAGGAACAGGAGAGAGGGTTGGGGAGGGGGAGGAACAGGAGAGAGGGTTGGGGAGGGGAGGAACAGGAGAGAGGGTTGGGGAGGGGGAGGAACAGGAGAGAGGGTTGGGGAGGGGGAGGAACAGGAGAGAGGGTTGGGAGGGGGAGGAACAGGAGAGAGGGTTGGGGAGGGGGAGGAACAGGAGAGAGGGTTGGGGAGGGGGAGGAACAGGAGAGAGGGTTGGGGAGGAACAGGAGAGAGGGTTGGGGTTAGGCAGGAGAAGGGGATCGGGTGGTGACTCCTACATCCTGAATCACCAAGGTGATGAAGTCCCTCTATATCGCTCACTCTTTATCACTCACTCTCTCACTCTCTAACCATATCACCCTCTCTCTCACTAACACAACACTAACACTAACCCAACACTAACACTAACCCAACGGTTGTAAAGGAATTAGATAATTAGCTGAGGAGAAAGACCTTGTGTGAGCCCCTTAACCCCCCCGCACACAAACACAAACACACACATGAACATACACACACAGCTTGTGATAGTGGTCAGTGATTGCATCATGAATCGTTCACAATAACAAATGTCCACTTCATTTAATGTCCATCTCCTTTTTAATTAGAAGAGTCATAATTACCCCACTATCTCCTCTGACCAGCTACCCTATCCTCTCCTCTTCTGCCCTCTCCCCCTCTGCCCTGCCCTTCTCTTTCCTCTCCCCCTCTGCCCTGCCCTCCCCTCTCCTCCTCTGCCTCCCTCCCCTCCCCTCCCCCTCTGCCTCCCCTCTTCTCTCCCCCTCTGCCTCCCCTCTCCTCTACCCCTCTGCCTCCCCTCCCCCTCTCCCCCTCTGCCTCCCTCCCCTCTCCCCCTCTGCCTCCCTCCCCTCTCCCCTGCCCTCCCCCTCTCCCCCTCTGCCTCCCTCTCCTCTCCCCCTCTGCTTCCCCTCTCCTCTCCCCCTCTGCCCCTCTGCCTCCCCTCTCCTCTCCCCCTCTCCCCCTCTGCCCCTCTGCCTCCCCCCTGCCTCCCCTCTCCCTCTCTGCCTCCCTCCCCTCTCCTCTCCCCCTCTGCCCTGCCCTCCTCTTCTTTCCTAACCTCATCTCCCAGGTTGTTTGTGCTCCTTCACACACACACACACACATACACACACACACACACTTGCACTGTAACGCAGGAGTATTGTTTTACTGACATCAATAATGAGACACACAGTCACAGACATAGGCGAGATCTTCCTAATTAGCAAATATACAGCATCACTCTTCAGTCTGAAAGACATGTGAGAGAGAAGAGTTTGTGTATGTGAATGAGTGAGTGTGTGTGTATGTGTGCACTTGTCTGCTGGAAGGGCTGGTGTTGGGGTCATTTACATATAAATGAATGTCGCTGTTCGCACACTGCTAGTCCATCTACACAGACAAACAGACAGAAAAACAGACAGATAGGCATGCAGGCAGTCAGACAGATAGTAGAGAAGGGGAGAGAGATTTAAGAGAGGAGAGGAGGGGGGGGGGTGGAGGACGAGGAATTACTTGGGAGGAGCGAGGGACAGAGAGAGAAAGGAAGGACAGAGAGAGGAAGGAAGGACAGAGAGGATGGAGGGACAGAGAGAGGAAGGAAGGACAGAGAGAGGAGCGAGGGACAGAGAGGATGGAGGGACAGAGAGAGGAGCGAGGGACAGAGAGGATGGAGGGACAGAGAGAGGAAGGAAGGACAGAGAGGATGGAGGGACAAAGAGGATGGAAGGACAGAGAGAGGAGTGAGGGACAGAGAGAGGAGCAAGGGACAGAATAGAGGTTTGAAGGTTTGCATCATCCCAGATTCTACTGACAGGCTTCTAGTCCATCAATCCTTTCCTATCACACTTCCAGTCCACCACACTTCCTGTCCTGAAACACTTCCTGTCCACCACATTTCCTGTCCTCAAACACTTCCTGTCCTCAAACACTTCCTGTCCTCAAACACTTCCTGTCCACCACACTTCCTGTCCTCAAACACTTCCTGTCCTCAAACACTTCCTGTCCTGAAACACTTCCTGTCCACCACACTTCCTGTCCTGAAACACTTCCTGTCCACCACGTAAGGGAGGTGAGAAAGAGAAGAGGAGTGGAGTGGAAAAGAAAGGGGGAGGAGATTCATAAGGAGTTGGGAGGGGAGAGGGGACACTAACAGGGACCCAGAGTATGTCTGGGGCCTATCTACTTTATTAGCATGAATAAATCATTAGACCAAGTGTTGGGAGGGGGGGGGGGGGGGTCAGGGAAAGGGCAGTGGGGTGTGTGTGTGTATGAGCGCGCCCCAGTGCCGGCTGACTACCTTACCATATATCAATGTTGACTGTAAAATGTAAAATACATCTTTAAATTTAATACTACCTCATGAATAAATGCATGCTTACAAATGTCCTTAAATGGAGGCTTAGAAGAGGAGGAGGGGGAGAGGAGAGGAGGAGAGGCCACCGACTGACTGATCAAGCTGGGATTTCAAGTGACAGAACATGTGTGTGTGTGTTGTGTCTATATATATATACAGTATGTGTGTGTGTGTGTTGTTTATATATGTGTGTGTGTTTGTTTGATGTTTGGGGTTGCTGTGCTGGGAGAGCAGATGGTCCCTGACCAGGCTGGTGTCCCTCATATGCTGTACCTCTCATCCCACTGTCCTCTCCCCTCTTCTCCTCCCCTCCCCTCTTCTCCCCCCTCCCCTCCTCCCACTGTCCTCTCCCCTCTTCTCCTCCCCTCCCCTCTTCTCCCCCCTCCCCTCCTCCCTCTCATCCCACTGTCCTCTCCCCTCTTCCCCTCCCCTCTTCTCCTCTACTCCCTCCCCTCCTCTCCTCCCCTCCTCCCTCTCATCCCACTGTCCTCTCCCCTCCTCCCCTCCCCTCTTCTCCTCTACTCCCCTCTTCTCCTCTACTCCCTCCCCTCTTCTCCTCCCCTCTTCTCCTCTACTCCCTCCCCTCTTCTCCTCCTCTCCTCTCTCCCCTCTTCTCCTCCCCCTCCCCTCTTCTCCTCCTCTCCTCTCTCCCCTCTTCTCCTCCCCTCCCCTCTTCTCCCTCCCCTCTTCTCCTCCTCTCCTCTCTCCCCTCTTCTCCTCCCCTCCCCTCTTCTCCTCTACTCCCTCCCCTCTTCTCCTCTACTCCCTCCCCTCCTCTCCTCTCCTCCCCTCCCCTCCCCTCCCCCCTCCCCTCCTCCCTCTCATCCCACTGTCCTCTCCTCTCTTCTCCCCATCCATCCTCTCCTCCTCTCATTTTCTCTCCAGCCCTCTTTTCTCCTCTCCTCCTTTTCTCTTCTCCCCTCCTCTGCTCCTCCCCCCAGCCCATTCCTCAAGGCCAGCATTGATCTTCCTTATTCTGTTGTATTCTCTTTTATTATACCCGTTTTTCTCTTTATCTAACCTGTCTGTCTGTCTGTCTCTCTCTCTGTGTCTAACCTGTCCGTCTCTCTTCTAGATGACTCGTCCAATCCAGGTGAAGCCTGCCGACAGTGAGAGTCGTGGAGGTAGAGATCTTCTCCCTCATTTATTCATCTCTCCTCCCTTCTCTTTCTCTCCCCACTTCTCTCTCTCTATCTCTCCCCTTGCTCTATCTCTTCATTTACTCCCTCTTTCTCTCTCTTTCTCTCACATTTTCACTCTGGTTAAAGTAAAAAGTAGCCATTACTACTACCTGTTGGACATCACATCATATTAATATATTAATACAAAAATATACTATAGACATGCAACGCATTCTAACATCTCCCTCATTCATATATGGCCATGGGTGATCAGGAATGTCTCTATTCTCAGACATATTCACATGGTTAACTCCCTCTGTTTCCTTATTCTCTTCCTCCTCTTATTTCCAGTTAAACAAGACTGAAGGCCATTGCACACTGAGTCCGAAATTCGTGCCAGAAATGTTCACACGTAAAAAAATTAATACGACCTCACGTTATGTCAATTGCGCTTACACACTGCCTCCGAAACTTTCGTCCGTCAAAAAAAAGTTCGGATCGGGTTCGATTTTATGCATTTTTCGCATCCATAGCCAGCAGTTTGATAGGTTTTTGGGCAATTCAGCCACCGAATGTTGAGGCTGACGATTGCGAAAAAACGCATACGAAAATGTTGCACTCAGTGTGCAAGGGCCTTAACAATGTGCTGGATGAGTAGTTGTCATAGTGACCATACCATCTCACTGACAAGGCCTTTCCCAGGAGTTCTGTTCTGCTCTATTCTCTTCTATTCTGGCCAGCCAGATTCAGTTCTACTCTGTTCATTCAACCAGTGTGTTTGTGGTTTCAGAAGACAGGAAGTTGTTTGTGGGAATGCTCAACAAGCAGCAGTCGGAGGAGGATGTGTATCACCTGTTTGAGCCGTACGGAGTCATCGAGGAGTGCACCGTCCTCAGGGGTCCTGATGGAAACAGCAAAGGTAGGAACCAAACATCCACACTTCCTGTTCTGATGGGTGGGGGAGTTAGGGGGGTGAGGATGAGGGGGTGGGTTATATCAACTCAGGAAGCTATCTTAGCCCACACACAGTGCTGCTATACTGTCGTCCTTCCAGTATACACATGCATAAACAAACACTTACACGTCTGCATAAACACACTCAAACACTTCATTTTACTGTATTTAATGAAAGAGTCCTGTTTCTGTCTCTGTGTGTGTGTGTGTGTGTGTGTGTGTGGTGTGTGTGTGTGTGTGTGTGTGTGTGTGTGTGTGTGGTGTGTGTGTGTGTGTGTGTGTGGTGTGTGTGTGTGTGTGTGTGTGTGTGTGTGTGTGTGTGTGTGTGTGTGTGTGTGTGTGTGGTGTGTGTGTGTGTGTGTGTGTGTGTGTGTGTGTGTGTGTGGTGTGTGTGTGTGGTGTGTGTGTGTGGTGTGTGTGTGTGTGTGTGTGGTGGTGTGTGTGTGTGTGTGGTGTGTGTGTGTGTGTGTGTGTGTGTGTGTGTGTGTGTGGTGTGGTGTGTGTGTGTGTGTGGTGTGTGTGTGTGTGTGTGTGTATGTCCAGGCTGTGCCTTTGTAAAGTTCTCTACACATGCAGAAGCCCAGTCTGCAATCAGTGCTCTGCACGGCAGCCAGACCTCACCAGTAAGTTCCTCCATCTCCCTCCCTCACACACACACACACACACATAAACACCCTACCCAGGCCTCGCCAGTAACACTTATGCACCAGTACCTGGTGAACTGCTGGGCTGGTGAAATAATGCTTAGGGCTGTAACATACCTCCCCTCTCCCCCTGCCTCTCTCCCTCCTCTCATCCCTGCTCTCCTCCCTCCTTACCTCCCCTCTCCCCCTGCCTCTCTCCCTCCTCTCATCCCTGCTCTCCTCCCTCCTTACCTCCCCTCTCCCCCTGCCTCTCTCCCTCCTCTCATCCCTGCTCTCCTCCCTCCTTACCTCCCCTCTCCCCCTGCCTCTCTCCCTCCTCTCATCCCTGCTCTCCTCCCTCCTTACCTCCCCTCTCCCCCTGCCTCTCTCCCTCCTCTCATCCCTGCTCTCCTCCCTCCTTACCTCCCCTCTCCCCCTGCCTCTCTCCCTCCTCTCATCCCTGCTCTCCTCCCTCCTTACCTCCCCTCTCCCCCTGCCTCTCTCCCTCCTCTCATCCCTGCTCTCCTCCCTCCTTACCTCCCCTCTCCCCCTGCCTCTCTCCCTCCTCTCATCCCTGCTCTCCTCCCTCCTTACCTCCCCTCTCCCCCTGCCTCTCTCCCTCCTCTCATCCCTGCTCTCCTCCCTCCTTACCTCCCCTCTCCCCCTGCCTCTCTCCCTCCTCTCATCCCTGCTCTCCTCCCTCCTTACCTCCCCTCTCCCCCTGCCTCTCTCCCTCCTCTCATCCCTGCTCTCCTCCCTCCTTACCTCCCCTCTCCCCCTGCCTCTCTCCCTCCTCTCATCCCTGCTCTCCTCCCTCCTTACCTCCCCTCTCCCCCTGCCTCCTCTCCTCCCAGACCGCCTCCAGGGATATTAACCAATAGACTTGTTTACTTCACCTTTCACCAAACTGCCTCCTGCATTATTCATCTGCATGTTAGCAGGAGGGAGCAGGGATGAGCGAGAGGAAAAGAGGGAGGGGGGAGGGTTAGAGAGATAAAGGCGAAGAGAGGGAGAAAGAGGGAAAGAGAAAAGTAGGAAGATAGAGTTCATCCCCTCTTGGTAGATTAATTGATTATAGAAATCGGATCAACATGTGACATTCAGAGTTGTGAGGGTTGTACCTGATGATGGTTCTATATATAAGGAAAGGAGTTTTTTACTACGATGATACTATTTAGTGTTGCAGCATACCCCCCCTCCCACACAAAACACACACTAACACTCTACTGACTCACACTACACATGAACCTCAGGACCACTCTTTTAACCTAACCCAATAACACAAAGCTGTTATTACCGGTTGTGCAGTAATTCACTTCCTGTGTCCCAGTTCTGTTTCCAAATGACTGGTGATGTTACACAACTTTACTATACTCAAACACAGTGTAACACACCACAACATACCACAACACACGGTAACATAATGTAACATACTTTGACATACGGTAACATACAGCAACATACGGTAACATACTACAACATACTTTATACCTTGGTCTGGGTGAATACTCGATTCTGATTGGCTGCAGGGGTGTCCATTATCAGGTGATAATGTACACCTACTAAATAGTTCCAGCAAAACTGTCTGTTCATACTGTACCATGTACCATGTAACATGTACCGTATCAGAGAGGTGAAGTGCTCAGGGCTGCGAGTCTCTCCTCCCTCAGGGCTGTGAGTCTCTCCTCCCTCAGGGCTGCGAGTCTCTCCTCCCTCAGGGCTGTGAGTCTCTCCTCCCTCAGGGCTGCGAGTCTCTCCTCCCTCAGGGCTGCGAGTCTCTCCTCCCTCAGGGCTGCGAGTCTCTCCTCCCTCAGGGCTGTGAGTCTCTCCTCCCTCAGGGCTCCTCGTCCAGCCTGGTGGTGAAGTTTGCCGACACGGACAAGGAGCGCACCGTCCGGCGCATGCAGCAGATCGTTGGACAGTTTGGGATCTTCAACCCTGCTGTCGCCCTGCCCTTCCCCTCCTACAGCAGCTACGCACATGCGGTGTGTACACACACTATACATGTACATACAACCAAACACACAGACTCACACACACACCTCCTCTCCTCTCACTCAGTCCAGGGCAGGATTAGACAGCTAGAAAATTGGGAATAGATGGAAAGGTGATGAGAGGAAAGAGGAGAAAAAACGAATCCAGTCAACTCTAATAATAAGAGCCATCATGCTGTCTATATACATGTTGTCTATCTGTGTACAATGAGATTAGATTTGTGTCACCCACCCCCCTCATCAGAGCCTGGATATGTCTGGGTGTCACTACACAACGTTGATCTGGAGGGAGGAAGACAGAGAGAGAGAGAGGGGAGAAAGAGAGATAAGAAGAGAGAGAGGGAGGTTAAACATTATGTTATGAGTGAAGGTGCGTGGGTGGGAGAGGCGGGTGGGCAGGGGGGAGGGGAGAGAGCAGATGGAAGCCAACACAGCAAACATCGCCCCCTGCAGGTGATATTACTAACAACCACAGCTGACAAAGGGCAACCTTGGAAACCAAAAGACACACACACCCACGCTCTCACACGCACACCCTCCCTCCCCGGGGATAGGCAGCTTACAGGCTCATTGTGATAAAGAGATTATCGTCTTCAGGTGTCTGGAGAGTAATACTAACAGGCGCCACCTTTTAAACCCTCCCCTCTTCCCTCTCTTTCTCTCCTCCCTCTTCTCCCTCTCTTCCTCGCTCCCTCTCCTCCCTCCTCCTCTTCCTCCTCTCTTCCTTCCAGCTGATGCAGCAGCAGACAGCCATCATGACAGGGGGGCAGGGGGGGCATCTGGCCCCCTGCATCTCCTTCCCCACCACCCAGCTCCACCACATGGGGGCGCTCAGCCTCAACGGCCTCCAGCACACGTCCCTGGGGGGGGCTGCAGACTTCCTGGGTGAGCACCGCATGCGCGTGTGTGTGATGACACACTAATGAGTTCAGGGATCAGGGTTCAGGGGTCCTAACCCTCCCCTCCCCTCCAGGCCTCAGCTCTCCTCTCAGCTCTCCTCCAGCCAGTCTCTCTAACCCTAACCCTAACCCTCCCCTCCAGGCCTCAGCTCTCCTCCAGCCAGTCTCTCTAGCTCTGGTCCCAGCCTGGTGAGTCCCCTAGTGAACGGCTTCGCCCCCTGGCCGGCCTGCCCACCGCCCTCCCCTCCCTGGAGCCTTTGTACACCAATGGCCTCCCCCCGTACTCCACCCACAGCCCCGCCCCTGACAGCCTGCAGCCGGCCTACACCGGGGTGCAGCAGTACACAGGTATGCACGTAGACACACGCACACAAATACACGCACACACAAATACACACACACTTGATATATTTCCCTCTCTCCCCATCTCCCCTACAGCGATCTACCCCTCTCCCAGCCTCCCCCCTCAGGCACTGCAGCACCAGCAGAGAGAAGGTGAGGGTGAGATGACTTTATATATACTATATACACTCATATATATGGCATCTATGAGCATATATATATTTATAATCATAAAAATCGACTTTTGGTAATTTAGCTTAATTTAGCAAAGTAAATGTATTCTGAGAAACAAATCATCTCTCATTAAGAATGTGTGTGTGTATCTATGGTGTGTGTGTGTGTGTATCTGTGGTGTGTGTGTGTGTCTGTGGTGTGTGTGTGTGTCTGTATGGGTATCTATTGTGTGTGTGTGTGTGTGTGGGTATCTATTGTGTGTGTGTGCGCTGCAGGACCAGAGGGTTGTAACCTCTTCATCTACCACCTGCCTCAGGAGTTCGGGGACAGCGAGCTCCTGCAGATGTTTCTCCCTTTTGGCAGCATCATCTCCTCCAAGGTGTTCATGGACCGCGCCACCAACCAGAGCAAGTGCTTCGGTGAGCCCTACACACACACACACACACACACACATTACATTTACATTTAGCGGACGCTCTTATCCATTCACATTCTCCATATACATTCTCCCCGAGGCAAGTAGGGTGAAGTGCCTTGCCCAAGGACACAACGTCAATTGACACGGCTAGGAATCGAACCTGCAACCTTCTGATTACTAGTCCGACTCCCTCACCGCTTAGCCACCTGACTCCCACACACACACACACACACACACACACACACAGAGAGAGAGAGGAGAGAGAGAGGAGAGAGAAGGTAGAGAGAGGCTTATATTAGCACTGTGAAAAGGTAGAGAGAGGCTTATATTAGCACTGTGAAAAGTTTCAGCAGCAGCAGACAGGACTTGTGGTTATTATGGGATGTGCTGTTCCAGGGTTTGTTAGTTTCGACAACCCATCCAGTGCCCAGGCTGCCATCCAGGCCATGAATGGCTTCCAGATCGGTATGAAGAGATTGAAGGTGCAGCTCAAGAGGCCCAAGGATGCCAGCAGGCCGTACTGACCAGGTGAGACCCACACCAGGTGAGACCAGCTCTGTCTGACCAGGTGAGACCCACACCAGGTGGGTCTACCTGGTCCTGAGAAGGGTCTTGCACAGTAGCTAGAACAACCTGGTAAGTAAAGAGATATGTTCTAATTATGTACAACTGACTGTAATTTACCCTGGAAAGCAGGTTACTGGAGAGAGACAGAGGGAGGTAGAGAGAGACAGAGGGAGGTAGAGAGAGACAGAGGGAGGTAGAGAGAGAGAGAGGGAGAGAGAGAGAGTGTGTGTGAATGTGTTTCACTTCTCTTCAGGAGTAAGGTCTGTAATTGGCTGGTCTCTCTCTTCCAGGTTTGTAATTGGCTGGTCTCTCTTAGGGGGAGGATATCTCGCAGGAGTTCAGCTTTTTATTTCTTTTGAAAAAGAAAATACGTTTGAAGAAAACAAAAACATCAATACAAAAAGTATTTCCGAAGACATATCAGCATTTACTTATGAAGACGTGGGTTACCTTGGCGACAGATGGCGCAACGGGGTGGTTGCCACGACAACGTACACACAGATGACGCAGCAAGAGGCAGGTCAAGATGAGAACAGAGTTAGGGTCAGCCCTGACAGAACAGAGTTAGGGTCAGCCCTGACAGAACAGAGTTAGGGTCAGCCCTGACAGAACAGAGTTAGGGTCAGCCCTGACAGAACAGAGTTAGGGTCAGCCCTGACAGAACAGAGTTAGGGTCAGCCCTGACAGAACTGTAGTTAAGCAACAAACTAACTAAAAAAGCAGCAACAACATATAGATTTCTATATACGTATTATACACACACACACATATACACACACACACATATACACACAGACACATATACACACAGACACACATATACACACAGACACATATACACACAGACACACATACACACAGACACACACACACACACAGACACACATATACACACAGACACACATATACACACAGACACACATATACACACAGACACATATACACACAGACACACATATACACACAGACACATATACACACAGACACACATACACACAGACACACACACACACACAGACACACATATACACACAGACACACATATACACACAGACACACATATACACACAGACACACACATACACACAGACACACATACACACAGACACACATACACACAGACACACATATGGAGGAGTTAGTAGCTGTCCACACTGGACTAATGAGGGTCGACACTTGAAGATCAAACTCCTCCTTCCCTTTCTTCCTCTCTCCTCTTTCCCTCTCCTGCTCTCTCCTCTCTTCCTCCTTCCCTCTCTCCTCTCTTCCTCCTTCCCTCTCTTCCCTCTCTCCTCTCTCCTCTTTCCCTCTCTCCTCTTTTCCTCTTTCCCTCTCCTGCTCTCTCCTCTTTCCCTCTCTTCCCTCTCTCCTCTCTTCCTCCTTCCCTCTCTCCTCTCTTCCTCCTTCCCTCTCTTCCCTCTCTCCTCTCTCCTCTTTCCCTCTCTCCTCTCTTCCTCCTTCCCTCTCCTGCTCTCTTCCTCTTTCCCTCTCTTCCTCTCTCCTCTCCTCCTTCCCTCTCTTCCTCTCTCCTCCTTCCCTCTCCTGCTCTCTCCTCCTTCCCTCTCTTCCCTCTCTCCTCTCTCCTCTCTTCCTCCTTCCCTCTCTCCTCTCTTCTCCTTCCCTCTCTTCCCTCTCTCCTCTCTCCTCTTTCCCTCTCTCCTCTCTTCCTCCTTCCCTCTCCTGCTCTCTTCCTCTTTCCCTCTCTTCCTCTCTCCTCTCCTCCTTCCCTCTCTTCCTCTCTCCTCCTTCCCTCTCCTGCTCTCTCCTCCTTCCCTCTCTTCCCTCTCTCCTCTCTCCCTCCTTCCCTCTCTTCCCTCTCTCCTCTCTTCCTCCTTCCCTCTCTTCCTCTTTCCCTCTCTTCCTCTCTCCTCTCCTCCTTCCCTCTCTTCCTCTCTCCTCCTTCCCTCTCCTGCTCTCCTCCTCCTTCCTCTCTTCCCTCTCTCCTCTCTTCCTCTTTCCCTCTCCTGCTCTCTCCTCTCTTCCTCCTTCCCTCTCTTCCCTCTCTCCTCTCTCCTCTTTCCCTCTCCTGCTCTCTCCTCTCTTCCTCCTTCCCTCTCTTCCCTCTCTCCTCTCTCCTCTTTCCCTCTCTCCTCTCCTCTTTCCCTCTCCTGCTCTCTCCTCTTCCCTCTCTCCTCCTTCCCTCTCCTGCTCTCTCCTCTTTCCCTCTCTTCCCTCTCTCCTCTCTTCCTCCTTCCCTCTCTTCCCTCTCTCCTCTCTCCTCCTTCCCTCTCTTCCCTCTCTCCTCTCTTCCTCCTTCCCTCTCTCCTCTCTTCCTCCTTCCCTCTCTCCTCTCTTCCTCCTTCCCTCTCCTGCTCTCTCCTCCTTCCCTCTCTTCCCTCTCTCCTCTCTTCCTCCTTCCCTCTCTTCCTCTTTCCCTCTCTTCCCTCTCTCCTCTCTTCCTCCTTCCCTCTCTTCCTCTTTCCCTCTCTTCCCTCTCTTCCTCTCTCCTCTCCTCCTTCCCTCTCTTCCTCTCTCCTCCTTCCCTCTCCTGCTCTCTCCTCCTTCCCTCTCTTCCTCTCTCCTCTCTTCCTCCTTCCGTCTCTTCCTCTCTCCTCCTCCCCTCATCCCCTCTCCTTCTATCCAAATCCATCTTCTTTAGACCAGAGAGGTTACCATTAGCAACAGAATAAGGGACCAAAGAACTAAACATGTGTATTGTTCTCAGCAGTGATAGAGGCTGACCGCTAACCCCGGTCCCTGACCCAACCCTGACCCTGACATACTGATGATACTAATACCACTAAATACTACTAATGATATTACAAATGTTATTATAAAGTTTAAACTTAAAAGGAAACACTAACTTCAGGTTTAAAGAGGAAAACAATGGGTTTTGTTCCTTTTACATTTATAGCTACTGCCAGGTTTAATATATTTAAACAAATAGAGAGAAAAATATATATATTTTAAAAGCTATTCTATTTTAGTGGTATAGAATGTGGGGTTTAGACCTGGTTTGGGGCATGCTCAGATCATTCACAACATACCATCTGGAACATTCCATCCACAACATCACATGACATCTGCTCAGTTGCTAGGCGCCCACAGCAGTGAGGGGGCTCCACACGGTTGGGCTCCACGACTAACATGTCCTCCTTTCTGGGGTTGGAATCCTTACTGCCTTTCCTTACTGCCTTTCCTTGGACAAAAACAGGAGAGAAGAGGAGGTTGTTGAGAAGGAGAGAGTGAGAGAGGAGGAGACCCCTCCTCGGAACCCTCCACCCACCTGTTCTAGAACCCTCCTTTTCTAGAACCTTTCCCTCCACCCACTGGAAATGTACAGCAGGTATCTTCTAAATTATTCAAATCAAATTAAACGTGGCCTTTAAAACAGCGTAGGTCGAGTAACAATTAAACGTGCTAACTTTGTGTTTATGCAGACGTGTCAGGAATAAAATGAGCCAGAGATGAGGTGTTGTGACGAGAGCAGAACCCTAACCAGAACCACAGAACCAGCTCCACAACAGAACCAGGGCCACGGTAGAACCAGCTCCACAACAGAACCAGCTCCACAACAGAACCAGGGCCACGGTAGAACCAGGGCCACGGTAGAACCAGGGCAGGGCCACGGTAGAACCAGCTCCACAACAGAACCAGGGCCACGGTAGAACCAGGGCCACGGTAGAACCAGCCCCACGGTAGAACCAGCTCCACAACAGAACCAGGGCCACGGTAGAACCAGCCCCACGGTAGAACCAGCCCCACGGTAGAACCAGGGCCACGGTAGAACCAGCCCCACGGTAGAACCAGCTCCACAACAGAACCAGGGCCACGGTAGAACCAGCCCCACGGTAGAACCAGCCCCACGGTAGAACCAGGGCCACGGTAGAACCAGCCCCACGGTAGAACCAGCTCCACAACAGAACCAGGGCCACGGTAGAACCAGCCCCACGGTAGAACCAGCCCCACGGTAGAACCAGCCCCATGGTAGAACCAGGGCCACGGTAGAACCAGCCCCACGGTAGAACCAGCCCCACGGTAGAACCAGGGCCACGGTAGAACCAGCCCCACGGTAGAACCAGCCCCACAGTAGAACCAGGGCCACGGTAGAACCAGGGCCACAATAGAACCAGCAGAACCAGCCCCACAGTAGAACTAGGGCCACGGTAGAACCAGGGCCACAGTAGAACCAGCAGAACCAGCCCCACAGTAGAACCAGGGCCACGGTAGAACCAGGCCCACGGTAGAACCAGGGCCACGGTAGAACCAGGGCCACAGTAGAACCAGCAGAACCAGCCCCACAGTAGAACCAGGGCCACGGTAGAACCAGGCCCACGGTAGAACCAAGGCCACGGTAGAACCAGGGCCACAGTAGGCTGGTGAGGAGGGGGGTGGGGGTGAGGAGGGTTTGAGTCCCTAACCCTTACCACTCCCTGTGATGTTATCACACTGCCATTATTTAACCAACTTCCCGTTTGTCATCATTATTCAGCCATCGCCGCAATCATACTTTTCTGAGCATGCCCAATAGAGAGCCCGGGGTTAAAGGTTGGTAATGGTAATACTCGTATTAATGATTCTTTAACTATGGTTTGAATGCTGAGGATAGTATCTTATTATAAATATGAAGTCTGTATGTAGAAGCACAGAAACTTTCTAGGGGGTCACTAGGGAGGGGTCACTAGGGAGGGGTCACTAGGGAGGGGTCACTAGGGAGGGTGTTTGCATTTTAAAGATGTTAAACTTCTGGTTTCTCAGCACAATGCAACAAAAATATATGAGAAAAGATACTGAATCTGTTATGTTGACTTGACTTGCACTGAGGCAAAGCGGTCTTCAAAAACTGGAGGATAAACGCTGTTTACAGGTCCTTCTGAAAGGGGAGTGCGCCCTCTGCCTGTGTGGCAGTGTCATAACAGCATGGTACACTGAATGGAGAACAGAACCTTTTTTATATAAAAAAAATAAAAATAAAATGTGTTCTGTCATAGTCTGAGAAACCAAACAATGATTCCTGTTGACGTTTCTTGAAAACTTGCTGCTTAGATCATTTCATACTCATTATTAAAAGGATTGTTTTATAATTATTTATTTGATCAAGTAATTACTTGATGTCAATGGTATATATTTATGTAATAATTTATTTGTGTATTTAGCCATTTATTTATATAATTTAATCAGTTATTTTATTTCATGGTTATGTTAAAGTATTTATCAAACAGAAATGCTTGTTGGGGTTTTTCTCTTTATCTCCTTTTTTTCAATTTTACAATAAAAATACAAAACTGGTTGACTGGTCCTTATCAGACTGAATGACTGGATAGTCTGGAGAGAGGAGAGGAAACAGGCTGGATGATGGGGGGTACAGCTTGCTGACCTCCAGGCTGGGTGATGGGGGGTACAGCTTGCTGACCTCCAGGCTGGATGATGGGGGGTACAGCTTGCTGACCTCCAGGCTGGATGATGGGGGGGGTACAGCTTGCTGACCTCCAGGCTGGATGATGGGGGGTACAGCTTCCTGACCTCCAGGCTGGGTGATGGGGGGTACAGCTTGCTGACCTCCAGGCTGGATGATGGGGGGTACAGCTTGCTGACCTCCAGGCTGGATGATGGGGGGGGTACAGCTTGCTGACCTCCAGGCTGGATGATGGGGGGTACAGCTTCCTGACCTCCAGGCTGGGTGATGGGGGGGTACAGCTTGCTGACCTCCAGGCTGGGTGATGGGGGGGTACAGCTTGCTGACCTCCAGGCTGGATGATGGGGGGGTACAGCTTGCTGACCTCCAGGCTGGGTGATGGGGGGTACAGCTTGCTGACCTCCAGGCTGGATGATGGGGGGGTACAGCTTGCTGACCTCCAGGCTGGATGATGGGGGGGTACAGCTTGCTGACCTCCAGGCTGGATGATGGGGGGTACAGCTTGCTGACCTCCTGGCTGGGTGATGGGGGGTACAGCTTGCTGACCTCCAGGCTGGATGATGGGGGGGGTACAGCTTGCTGACCTCCAGGCTGGGTGATGGGGGGGTACAGCTTGCTGACCTCCAGGCTGGATGATGGGGGGTACAGCTTGCTGACCTCCAGGCTGGATGATGGGGGGGTACAGCTTGCTGACCTCTAGGCTGGGTGATGGGGGGTACAGCTTGCTGACCTCCAGGCTGGATGATGGGGGGGGGTACAGCTTGCTGACCTCCAGGCTGGATGATGGGGGGGTACAGCTTGCTGACCTCCAGGCTGGATGATGGGGGGTACAGCTTGCTGACCTCCAGGCTGGATGATGGGGGGGTACAGCTTGCTGACCTCCAGGCTGGATGATGGGGGGGGTACAGCTTGCTGACCTCCAGGCTGGATGATGGGGAGGTACAGCTTGCTGACCTCCAGGCTGGATGATGGGGGGTACAGCTTGCTGACCTCTAGGCTGGGTGATGGGGGGTACAGCTTGCTGACCTCTAGGCTGGGTGATGGGGGGTACAGCTTGCTGACCTCTAGGCTGGGTGCTCCGCAGAAGAGGGCACCCTTGAGTAAAAGTTTAGGGTAGATTGTCTCGACTTTACACTCCGGTCTGTATGAGGTGCTCTGTACCTGCATCCATCCCTTCTCTATTTTACCAAGAGCTGGATTTTTATGCAATTAATTCCCATCACTGCTGGAGATTCCGCCTGTCATTAGGACAGGCTTAGGTTAGGGTTAGTTTACCAGGGATGGAGGGACAAGAGGAGGATGAGAGGAGAGAAGAGTTCAGCAGTAAAACTAGACAAAAAAACACAAAACAAACACCTAACATCAACCCAACACTTTTTTATTATGTAAAATTAATGATTATAATAAAATGTAAAACACATATTAGTTCACTTTCCATAAAAGTATTCAACAACATCTAACTAAATCACAACAAATGTGTAAAACATTACAGTTAAAACATGTACACCATATAAAACACTTATATACAATCTTTCAATATATTATAATATAGAGATTTTGTTTCTTTAACTTGAAAGATAGGAAGGCAAGCAGCTTGATAAGGGAGAGTTTTGTCTTTGGGAGGATTTTGATCACACCTTAATCTGTGAATGACTGACAATCACCATCCACACACACATCCTGGTGAGTACTGACCCTCCACACACACACACATCCTGGTGAGTACTGACCCTCCACACACACACACACACACACACACATCCTGGTGAGTACTGACCCTCCACACACACACACACATCCTGGTGAGTACTGACCCTCCACACACACACACACACACACACATCCTGGTGGTACTGACCCTCCACACACACATCCTGGTGAGTACTGACCCTCCACACACACACACCCCTGGTGAGTACTGACCCTCCACACACACACATCCTGGTGAGTACTGATCCTCCACACACACACCATGGTGAGTACTGACCCTCCACACACACACATCCTGGTGAGTACTGATCCTCCACACACACACATCCTGGTGAGTACTGACCCTCCACACACACACATCCTGGTGAGTACTGATCCTCCACACACACACATCCTGGTGAGTACTGACCCTCCACACACACACATCCTGGTGAGTACTGATCCTCCACACACACACCATGGTGAGTACTGACCCTCCACACACACACATCCTGGTGAGTACTGATCCTCCACACACACACATCCTGGTGAGTACTGACCCTCCACACACACACACCCTGGTGAGTACTGACCCTCCACACACATCCTGGTGAGTACTGACCCTCCACACACACACACACACACACACACACACACACAGGAAGTATGTACCTGACATGGTGAGGTATACTGTAGTATATACCTTTTATCAGGCCTCTAAACCTGCATCAGAAGGGCATCTCTCCAGGAGCAGGGTTGGAGTGTAACCCTACAGGAGGGCATCTCTGCAGGAGCAGGGTTGGAGTGTAACCCTACAGGAGGGCATCTCTGCAGGAGCAGGGTTGGAGTGTAACCCTACAGGAGGGCATCTCTCCAGGAGCAGGGTTGGAGTGTAACCCTACAGGAGGGTATCTCTGCAGGAGCAGGGTTGGAGTGTAACCCTACAGGAGGGCATCTCTCCAGGAGCAGGGTTGGAGTGTAACCCTACAGGAGGGCATCTCTCCAGGAGCAGGGTTGGAGTGTAACCCTACAGGAGGGCATCTCTCCAGGAGCAGGGTTGGAGTGTAACCCTACAGGAGGGCATCTCTCCAGGAGCAGGGTTGGAGTGTAACCCTACAGGAGGGCATCTCTCCAGGAGCAGGGTTGGAGTGTAACCCTACAGGAGGGCATCTCTCCAGGAGCAGGGTTTGAGTGTAACCCTACAGGAGGGTATCTCTCCAGGAGCAGGGTTGGAGTGTAACCCTACAGGAGGGCATCTCTCCAGGAGCAGGGTTGGAGTGTAACCCTACAGGAGGGCATCTCTCCAGGAGCAGGGTTGGAGTGTAACCCTACAGGAGGGCATCTCTCCAGGAGCAGGGTTGGAGTGTAACCCTACAGGAGGGCATCTCTCCAGGAGCAGGGTTGGAGTGTAACCCTACAGGAGGGCATCTCTCCAGGAGCAGGGTTGGAGTGTAACCCTACAGGAGGGCATCTCTCCAGGAGCAGGGTTGGAGTGTAACCCTACAGGAGGGCATCTCTCCAGGAGCAGGGTTGGAGTGTAACCCTACAGGAGGGCATCTCTCCAGGAGCAGGGTTGGAGTGTAACCCTACAGGAGGGCATCTCTCCAGGAGCAGGGTTGGAGTGTAACCCTACAGGAGGGCATCTCTCCAGGAGCAGGGTTGGAGTGTAACCCTACAGGAGGGCATCTCTCCAGGAGCAGGGTTGGAGTGTAACCCTACAGGAGGGCATCTCTCCAGGAGCAGGGTTGGAGTGTAACCCTACAGGAGCAAGGTCTGACAGATATGAAGGTATATGACACAGTACTTCCAGGGAATGTTACTCAGGGTGGTCCTGAGTACCATGTCCTGTACCTCACATTTTATGGACAGGGGTACCATGTCCTGTACCTTGTAGGTAGTCTTTACATTCAGTTATTGAATACTGTGAATAAGAAACACAGCTTTCTGTAAATATGATGAGATAACAATGGAGTGGAAACCATGAGCCACCTGGTGTCTGTGCCAGTACAGACCATAATAATCAGGCACCAGGACTTGTTATTTACAAAAATCAATTTTGATGAAGCCGCCTTCATTCAGAGCAGAGTTAAACAGTCATTTTGGGATTTTCACATTTAATGTACAGGTGTGTAGACGAGTGTGTGTGTGTATGCTGGGTCCTTCAGATTGTTTAGGGAGTGAAAGACAGGAGTCTCTCCTCCTCCTCCTTACACCAGCAGCAGGCCCAGCAGCAGCAGCAGAGTGTGCGTGGTGGGGAGGGACGCCCCCCTGCTGTGCAGGCGAGGAGTCCTGGGGGGGCTAGGGGCAGAGCTCTGCCTGAGTCTGGAGGGGGGCAAGGCCTTCAGATCCTGCAACGCCCCGAACGCGGCCAGACAGAAGGCCGGGTCCCCAGTGGTCAGCAGGTCAAACACACACGACTGGAAATACACATCCTCCACCTGCAGTGTCTCCCGGCAACGAGCCGTGGCCTGCTCCACCGAGTAGACCTGGGGGGGCGGGGCCCTGGGGGGCAGGGCCCTGGGGGGCGGGGCAGGCCCCAGCGTGTGCTGAGTGATCAGCTGGCTGCGAGGACACCCATGGAGACAGAGCTGCAGGCCCACCTCCTCCGGCCCCAGCATGTCCTCGGGGACCCGGATGGCGAAGGTCAGGTAGAGCCCCACACGGCGCACGATTATGGAGGCGCCCAGGTAGCGTGCCTGGATGTGGACATGGCGCCCAGCCGGGCCGGGCCGGTCCAGGATCAGCAGGCTGGACGCCTCGCCCCCCCCACTGCCCCCCCCGCTGCTGCTGCTGCCGTCCTGGAAGGCCGAGGGCAAGTCCTCGGTAGTGGCCTGGTACACCTTCTGATCCGTGCAGCCCTGGAACGACTTGAAGATCACCGTTATCTGAGGAGGGAGGGGAGACCACAGGATGAATCTTGAGGAGCGAAAGACTGTAATGCCCAAAACCACCACAGGGTGTCACCCCACCATCACACTTCCAACACTGAGGTCTGCAGCTTGGGTAGTTAACCAGAGCATGACTAATGACTCTCTTATTGTGATAAGAAGACAACTAACAAACTGTATATAAAGAGACCATACTTGGTTTAACTGATGTTGACACAACCATCTCACATCAGCATGCATCCAAGCTTAACTCCTGCAGAGCATCCAGACTAGCTACAGTATGTAGCTTCCATCTCCTACAGAGCATCCAGACTAGCTACAGTATGTAGCTTCCATCTCCTACAGAGCATCCAGACTAGCTACAGTATGTAGCTTCCATCTCCTACAGAGCATCCAGACTAGCTACAGTATGTAGCTTCCATCTCCTACAGAGCATCCAGACTAGCTACAGTATGTAGCTTCCATCTCCTACAGAGCATCCAGACTAGCTACAGTATGTAGCTTCCATCTCCTACAGAGCATCCAGACTAGCTACAGTATGTAGCTTCCATCTCCTACAGAGCATCCAGACTAGCTACAGTATGTAGCTTCCATCTCCTACAGAGCATCCAGACTAGCTACAGTATGTAGCTTCCATCTCCTGCAGAGCATCCAGACTAGCTACAGTATGTAGCTTCCATCTCCTACAGAGCATCCAGACTAGCTACAGTATATTCATAGATTTCATGTGACGTCACACAGTGGTCGTTGTGCCATCTTTAGGACTGAAGCAAGATGCTGTGGGCTGTGATAACAGCAAATCTCAAATAAATGGATTAACCTTTTACAATGTCACAAAAAACCCTGAACGTCATAAGAAATTGATTAAAACATGTAATTTATAATTTGAGCATGTATAATGTTATTCTGGACAGCTAGCACTAGCTATATTTAGGCTACATTAGTAACGTTACATTTAGTCATTTAGCAGACGCTCTTATCCAGAGCAACTTACAGTAAGTACAGGGACATTCCCCCCGAGGCAAGTAGGGTCAAGTGCCTTGCCCAAGGACACAACGTCATTTTGCACAGCCAGGAATCGAACCAGCAATCTTCGGATTGCTAGCTCAATTCCCTAACCGCTCAGCCACCTGACTCCCTGTTAGCGTTATATGGTTGAAATACGTTATGTTGCTACTTGTTGTAGTGGCGTTAGTATGCTAAACTACTTTTCATTTGGTGTCCCGATGTGATATTACAACAGAATCTGATGGCAATTCAGTTCAGTGATAAACACTATTTGTGTAATTTTAATATCGCTTGAATAACAGACTTTTACCCTTTTAACCATTTACCCTTTCTGTGATCAAGAACATTTTCTTCATCTCCAGATGATACATTTTGGGATCATTAACCCATCCTGAGGTGAAGTAGCGGTAGTCTTCAGTGCTTTTAAATGCCTTAAGGGCTTCCCCGGTGTATGGAGAGGGATTGTGGACGAGGTAAATGTAGTTGTCAGCAAACGTCAAATTTGGCAGGTTTTTACTACACTTTAGTGGAGTAAGCAGTTCACTTGACAGTTAATAAGTATCTATTTTCTTTAAATACCGTTACTTTTCGTCGGTGGTAAGGTGTGCTACTTTCTTGTGTAACATCATTCATGCTCACTGAGGAGAGGCTGCGAATCGGTCCTAAAGATGGCGGCTGCAAAAAAAAAAGAAGTCACGACTGAAACCCATGGATAGCTTCCATCTCCTGCAGAGGATCCAGACTAGCTACAGGACTCTTCCTACCTCACTTTAAGAAGCCTGCTGACAAATGTGAGATAACCTCACTGTCTGCACAGAGCTCTGAGAGAGATCCTGAATACCAGCCAGCACAACCACAGCCTTCTAGAATCTGGACTAGTACCCGATTAAGACCAGGGCTAGGACCAGTACCGGACCAGGGCTAGGACCAGTACCAAACCAGACCTAGGACTAGAACAAGACCTAGTACCAGACCAGACCTAGGACCAGTACCAGACCAGGGCTATCACCAGTACCAGACCAGACCTAGGACCAGTACCAAACCAGACCCATACCTAGTACCAAACCAGACCTAGGACCAGTATAAAACCAGACCTAGGACAAGTACCAGACCAGGTGTAGGACCAGTACCAAACCCGACCTAGGACCAATACCAAACCAGCCCTAGGACCAGTACCAGACCAGACCAAGAACCAGACCAGACCTAGGAAAAGTACCAAACCAGACCTAGGACCAGTACCAAACCAGACCTAGGACCAGTACCAGACCAGACCTAGGACCAGTACCAGGCCTAGGACCAGTACCAGACCTAGGACCAGTACCAAACCAGACCAGGGATAGGACCAGTACCAGACCAGGGCTAGGACCAGTACCAAACCAGACCTCGGACCAGACCTAGGACCAGTACCAGACCAGGACTAGGACCAGTACCAGACCAGGGCTAGGACCAGACCAGACCAGGGCTAGCTGGTTATTCCTCCTGGTTTCTCAAGAGAGTTTGAGAGCCTCTATCAGAGGGGTGACGCTGCTTCAGACAGGGTGAGAGGGGAATGTGGAGCACCTTAATCACTACCATATGACCCGTTAACACAGGAGCACTCAACCATGGCCCCAGCCAACACTACTCTCGCGCACTGTCCCTCTCGCGCACTGTCCCTCTCGCGCACTGTCCCTCTCGCGCACTGTCCCTCTCGCGCACTGTCCCTCTCGCGCACTGTCCCTCTCGCGCACTGTCCCTCTCGCGCACTGTCCCTCTCGCGCACTGTCCCTCTCGCGCACTGTCCCTCTCGCGCACTGTCCGTCTCTCTCTCACACACACACTAACCCTATGCAACAAAACATGAATAAAACAAAATATGAATACAAGTTATAATTATGACTATCATCATCAAGTTCAGAGCCCTTAGCTCCAGTTTCCCCACCCGTCTCCAAACCCCGCCTACCTTGCTGGTTGCCGTGGCGCTGGATCCCTGGACGACAGGTACGTTGGTGACCTGCACGGACAGGTAGCGGTTGTCTATGAGAGGCCACGCCCCCTCCACCTTGCAGGTCTGGAACTCCTCCCTGAATGTGCGCAGGTGGGGGTCCCCGAACAGGCTGCAGTGGGCATACCTGCCGAGGTGCCCAGCAGCCAGGGCCCGGCTCTCATAGTCACAGAGCCGGGGGAGGGGTGGCCGGGGGGTGCCGGGGGCCCTGGCGGGGGATGTGGGCCCGTCGGAGGAGCAGTTGTGCTGTGAGAACAGCTCCTTGATGCGGAACACGGCCGAGTGGTACACCAGGTCTCCTCTGCAGCTGCGCGCGGTGCGCCGGGTGCAGAGGGCATACGCCCGCAGGGAGATGCAGTAGTCCGGGTGCATCTCCTCCTGGAGCCCACTGGAGGGCGATGTCGAGGTCACGTACTCTGCGTTGCAGCGCTGGATACGACACTGCTGACAGTGAGCTGGAGCACAACAAGAAACAGAAGTCAGAACACTGAACAGTCATTATGCCATCGCAGCCAGTCATAACACAGTGAACAGTCACTATGACATATCAGCCAGTCATAACAGTCACTATGACATATTAGCCAGTCATAACACAGTGAACAGTCACTATGACATATTAGCCAGTCAGAACACAGTGAACAGTCACTATGACATATCAGACAGTCAGAACAGTCACTATGACATATCAGATAGTCAGAACAGTCACTATGACATATCAGATAGTCAGAACAGTCACTATGACATATCAGACAGTCAGAACAGTCACTATGACATATCAGACAGTCAGAACAGTCACTATGACATATCAGATAGTCAGAACAGTCACTATGACATATCAGACAGTCAGAACAGTCACTATGACATATCAGATAGTCAGAACAGTCACTATGACATATCAGACAGTCAGAACAGTCACTATGACATATCAGATAGTCAGAACAGTCACTATGACATATCAGACAGTCAGAACAGTCACTATGACATATCAGATAGTCAGAACAGTCACTATGACATATCAGATAGTCAGAACATGGCTCTCCCAATAGCAAACCGTAAAAAGTGACATGGTCTGGCCTAGTCTGGTCCATAGTAACTTTCATGGTCTGGTCTGGTCCACAGCTGTATGAGTTGGGACAACTCAACAGAACTCACATTATATTGAAGAAATTATCTTGAGACCAACACTGTTCCTGTGAGCACTGGGGCCACGAAAATAGTAAAAGGGAACTATTTGTGCTTTGTCAAGCCATGGCAACAGGTTAACCAATCGTGAAGCTGCTTTCTGGGGTGCCGCAGTGGAACCACTCTGGAGGAGGGGTTTGGCCTTGTCAATCAAACATGTAATGTTGTCCAACCACTGGGTTACACCTGAGTAATGGAAATCTTAACAGACTTTTACAAAATCCAAAAAGATTTCTGATGCACACCCCTACAAAAACAAGACTTATCCATCTTATTCAGGTTCAGGTCTGGTTCTCCAGGGTCTGGTCTATGTTCAGGTCTGGTTCAGATTCTGGTTATCCAGGTTCTGGTCTATGTTCTGGTACTCCAGGGTCTGGTCTGGTTCTCCAGGTTCTGGGGTCTCATTTATAAACGTTGCGTACGCACAAAACGGGGCTGATGTGATTTATAAAAAACAAACTTGACGGGAGAATGTGCGGTCCTCCACGCAAACTCTGACCCTCCCGTAGGCCTACGCACATTTTGGAAACAGTGGGAATTGGCGACGCAGATGACCGTACTGTAGTTAGACTGCAGAAAGTAAATGTGGGAAGAACGATTACTCATAATATTTATATATTTTGTTTTCCTCACACACGTTTTTTTCACTTCATTTCATCATTATCATGAAGATTAAATCCAGCAGTGTTATTTGTGCTGGTAGGCCTACTGAGTGATAATTGTTCCATAAACACCTTGTACAATCCAACTCAAATTTTAAATCAAAATTCAGCGCTGTCTCACCATCAGATTGTCCACTACGGGAGTGCAGGAGGGGGAGATGCCTGACTGCATGGAGGATAACATCACATATCCTACCTTTAGATAACTGCAGAACACAGTTCATAAGTATTCATAAGTAACAGCCAGTCTGCCACTGTCCAAGCCCTTCAAACAGCCAGTCTGCCACTGTCCAAGCCCTTCAAACAGCCAGTCTGCCACTGTCCAAGCCCTTCAAACAGCCAGTCTGCCACTGTCCAAGCCCTTCAAACAGCCACAGTCTGCCACTGTCCAAGCCCTTCAAACAGCCAGTCTGCCACTGTCCAAGCCCTTCAAACAGCCAGTCTGCCACTGTCCAAGCCCTTCAAACAGCCAGTCTGCCACTGTCCAAGCCCTTCAAACAGCCACAGTCTGCCACTGTCCAAGCCCTTCAAACAGCCAGTCTGCCACTGTCCAAGCCCTTCAAACAGCCAGTCTGCCACTGTCCAAGCCCTTCAAACAGCCAGTCTGCCACTGTCCAAGCCCTTCAAACAGCCAGTCTGCCACTGTCCAAGCCCTTCAAACAGCCAGTCTGCCACTGTCCAAGCCCTTCAAACAGCCACAGTCTGCCACTGTCCAAGCCCTTCAAACAGCCAGTCTGCCACTGTCCAAGCCCTTCAAACAGCCAGTCTGCCACTGTCCAAGCCCTTCAAACAGCCAGTCTGCCACTGTCCAAGCCCTTCAAACAGCCAGTCTGCCACTGTCCAAGCCCTTCAAACAGCCAGTCTGCCACTGTCCAAGCCCTTCAAACAGCCAGTCTGCCACTGTCCAAGCCCTTCAAACAGCCAGTCTGCCACTGTCCAAGCCCTTCAAACAGCCACAGTCTGCCACTGTCCAAGCCCTTCAAACAGCCAGTCTGCCACTGTCCAAGCCCTTCAAACAGCCAGTCTGCCACTGTCCAAGCCCTTCAAACAGCCAGTCTGCCACTGTCCAAGCCCTTCAAACAGCCAGTCTGCCACTGTCCAAGCCCTTCAAACAGCCAGTCTGCCACTGTCCAAGCCCTTCAAACAGCCACAGTCTGCCACTGTCCAAGCCCTTCAAACAGCCACAGTCTGCCACTGTCCAAGCCCTTCAAACAGCCAGTCTGCCACTGTCCAAGCCCTTCAAACAGCCAGTCTGCCACTGTCCAAGCCCTTCAAACAGCCACAGTCTGCCACTGTCCAAGCCCTTCAAACAGCCACAGTCTGCCACTGTCCAAGCCCTTCAAACAGCCAGTCTGCCACTGACCATGTTAATTGAAAATCTGAGTCAGCTGTCCATACACTGTAAACCAGAATAGTAATAATTGGATTTGGATTAAATATGCACGCGTAATATAATAATTATATATTCTTAGTCATGCTGAGCAATTTTAAATGACTGTTCTGCCAAGCAAAGTGTGCTACAGTTTGGGTCACCTTCTGATCTGAAAGTTTGTGCTGGATCTGTCCAATAATACTTATTTCAGTGGATCCCCATTTTAGTCATGGTTATCTTTCCGTTTTATATTAAAGCTCAGCATTTAGCAGTTGATGTGTGTGGCAAAGTTATTTTGAAGTAATTTATTAATGTTGACAAAAACATTATTAACCCACATCAAGTGCAGTTAAGCATGGCCTTCTTCAGTGTTTTGAATTTTATCCTACAATTTTCAATTGCTGCCACACTTTCTTGGGCTATTATTTGAAATCTCCTGTTGAGAATATTGTCTATAGGCTACTGTCAGAACGGTTTCAGACAGCTCATCAAATTACCCTAATTATCAGTAGGCCTAAATGCATATAGTTATGTTAAGTAGATTTGGTAGGTCTACAATTTACGCATTTTAACGGTCGTAATTGTTTGACAAGTTGTCTCCCTTGCCGTGTTAATTGCGGCAACATTGCCCTTTTTGGGGACAACCCCCCCCCCCCCCCCCCCCAAAAAAAATGTACGCTGCTGAAAATAACACCTCTCTGCTGGTTTATGCTTTGCTTTTTGCGACATAACTCCTCTTTTCGGCGATCGCCTGATCTGGTCTAAGCTTATTGAGGTCTAGCTTGAATTAGCGTTGCCTGTTAGTGGAACGGAACGTTAGTGGAACGGCTTGAGGCCTAAGTCTAAGTTGACGTTTACCCAAGTGAGACTTATTCGTGTAAGCACAACTTGCGTTAGCGACTATAATGGAACACCCCCCAGGGTATGGTCTGGTGCTCCAGGGTCTGGTCTATGTTCTGTTCTGGTTCTCCAGGGTCTGGTCTATGTTCTGTTCTGGTTCTCCAGGGTCTGGTCTATGTTCTGTTCTGGTCCTGGTGGGCGGAGGCCTGCAGCACAGAAGGCCAGGCTCGTTCCTGCTTCACGACCAGCTGGAACAAAACTAACCTGAACCCAGAGCAGGAAGTGAAAAGCTGCAAGCCTAAATCTGAACGTAAATACACTTCTGGTACGACAGGTGACTTCTTTGTTGGTTTTGAGCCTCTTGTTTTGGCTGGAAGATCGAGAGTTTCCCAGCAGCTAACAGCAGCAGTCAAGCACCCATTTAGAAGTAAACACAACTGTTCTGTCAATGTAGGTTTTAGCTTCAAGATAAGCCCCCTGCCAGACAGTGAACAGAAATATGAGCCATTTCTGTAAAAAATATGATAACATTCAAAATAATAATGTTTGTTTAGCAGATGCTTTTATCCACAGCAACATATGGTGGGGGATCCGAACCTGCGATCTCTTCCTCTGCAGTCAAAGACTCACCACTGATCTGTACCCAGCTAGGTCAGAATAACAGTACATTCAGCTCTAGTATTTAAGTTAAGGAAGAGAATCCTGTTGCCATCTTCCACCACCCCCTCCCCTCCTGGAAAGAGAGAGAGAGTCTCCTGTGGGAGAGCAGGGTGTGGGAGGCCAGCCCCTAGCCTTTCTACCTCTCTAACCCTAACCCTGTGAGAGAGCAGGGTGTGGGAGGCCAGCCCCTAGCCTTTCTACCTCCCTAACCCTAACCCAACCACAAGCACAGGGGTCACAGTGGAGCTGATCCCTGCTCCACACAATCACTGCCTGTTGAACCATCAACAACAAAACAGGTCTTTGTAGCTGACCGCAGAGAGCACCCAACATGAGGCGGCAGGAGAGTAGTGGGGGGGGGGGGGTTGTGTGAGTGTGTTGTGTGTGTGTTGAGTGTTGTGTGTGTTTGAGTGTTGTGCTGAATGTATCAAAGGCTAAAAGGGGCTCTCAGCATTTCGTCTTTATTAGGTTCCAGTGACTTTTGACTAATATATTTAAAATGGGGTTGAATAATTACCAGTTGTATGGGGTTAAATGGGTTCTACTTGAGACATCAACGTGTTAAAACGCTGAAAACAACAAAACAGCAAGCTCATGTCTGGAACAAGAACGGTAAAAATGCACATTTCGGAGTTATGGGGATAGGTCCATCCAAATGTACCAGGTATTCAGTTGAAATGTTTTACTAATAAATATGCAAGATCGTTTTGCTCACTGGGGACAATTTAGTAACAGAAACCACACAGACCATTTGTTCGTTTGGAACTGTGGCAACATTTACGTAAGGTAGATCTTATAATGTAGCTGATAGTGTAAGAAGTTTAATTCGGCTATATTACAGGCGTCAGTAGAAGCAGAGAGACGGCGGCCATCGTCTCTACAGTGTTCATGTAACAGTAAGACGGGCTGTTCGGTCAGCTAGGCAGGCCACGGAGTCAAGCTCAGAACATGGTAGCAAATCAAGCATGAATGAAACCCAACACCGTCGAATAAAAAACTTGTAAAGTACCCAACAGTTTGTGTCTTGGCTACAAAGTAATAGTTGTGACATAACAAATAAAAAACATATTCGTTAAACGTTCGCTCTCGTCCAAGCGAGCACACTACAAAACTAGACCTTTAATAGTCTGGAAGTTACAAAGTAACATTAGCTACGCTAAATTGAGAGGTAAGGTTAGCTAGCTAGCTCAAGGTTGCTAAAAAGAGGCTATGCTTGTTACCCAATTAGTTTTAACTTCAGCTTTATGATGACAACATTGGATTTCTCCAAACCAAATAATAAGTAAAGTTGTTTTATCCATTTCGTCAGCTGGAGAAAACTTTGCCCAGAAATGAGCTCGTGGAGCAGCCACTAAACTACAGAAGCTCTGGAGCTACCGTGCCTCTACCAATATTGGTTAACATTTGAAAACAATTAGCCTATAACTTATTATAACTATTGTTTAAATGTATAAACGTTCACTCATTCCTACCAGCCTCATACTATACATAATAAGTGATGCGTAGCCCAAAACAGCTTCACACCAAGAATGTTTTCCCATCACCACCACCATTCCACAGTGCGGAGAAACTGTTAAACTGTTCGTGCAGGAGTTGGAGGAGAAGAACCCCATCGTACCTGGTCGCAGCAGCAGGCAGGATAAGACCATGGTCAGGGTTAAACAGTTCCAAAGCTGCAGCTTAGCCACGTTGTGAGGTCCGCTTCTCCCCATACCAATCCATCCAGTTAGAATGAAGAACTTCGACTGCTTCTCATGGACGCTGGAGCTGCGAGAAATTACAAAAAAAATCGTCTCCTTTCCCAAGTGCTGTCATTCAAAGGGGGGCCCTTCCGTCGGGGAGGCTCTACGTGGGAGGGGTGGAGCCGCGGCGGTTGCCGGCCAATGAAATACAAATGATTCGTTAAGTACTTGATATTTACGTGTGTGGTTTGCGGTAATCACGGGACACGGCCACTGGAACATGTTTTTACATAACAACAAAGGTTTTACGGTCAAGCTTTTACGACCAAAACGTTTTAATAAATAGAGGCCCTTTACAGTACTTTACATTTACATATCTAATCACTCTTAAATAACAAAAACGCATCGCATACTGCGACCTAGCTGCTAACCCTATGGGCTGTTGTGAAGCAAACTGCTGTAAAGCTCGTAACTGTCGAAGGAACAACTCTTATTGACTAAGAATTGCAACGTCATTTAATGTATGTTTTCGTTGGCATTAGTTTGTTGAAATCCCACAGGATTGTATCTCCACAATGATGGACTTTTAAAATATTGTTTATACATATAAATAGTATGAATAGTAAATCGATATAAAAACTGTCTGTGGTTTGACAATTCGTCCAATGAAGTATACATTCTCTCATCGAAACCTCTCAGATATGATTTTGTTCCATTACAGCAACTTGTTTCTCCTTTGTGGCCAACTTTCCATCTGTTGAACCTTGAACTCTGTCTTTCATTTGCCCAGCTGTGAAGCCGGGCTGGGCAGCACTTCACACACACATGCTCACCCACCCACCCACACTCACACACACCCACGCTCACACACACACTCTCACACACCCACGCTTACACACACTCACACACACCCACGCTCACACACACACACTCTCACACACCCACGCTCACACACACACACCCACGCTCACACCCACGCTCACACACACTCACGCACACCCACACTCACAAAAAATTATAATGGACCTGTTATATTACTGTATAAGGGTTAGCAAAGTGAATGCAGGAGACACTGTAGCAAGCGTTGTTGATGCTGTGAATGCAGGAGACACTGTAGCAAAGCGTTGTTGATGCTGTGAATGCAGGAGACACTGTAGCAAAGCGTTGTTGATGCTGTGAATGCAGGAGACACTGTAGCAAAGCGTTGTTGATGCTGTGAATGCAGGAGACACTGTAGCAAAGCGTTGTTGATGCTGTGAATGCAGGAGACACTGTAGCAAAGCGTTGTTGATGCTGTGAATGCAGGAGACACTGTAGCAAAGCGTTGTTGATGCTGTGAATGCAGGAGACACTGTAGCAAAGCGTTGTTGATGCTGTGAATGCAGGAGACACTGTAGCAAAGCGTTGTTGATGCTGTGAATGTAGGAGACACTGTAGCAAAGCGTTGTTGATGCTGTGAATGCAGGAGACACTGTAGCAAAGCGTTGTTGATGCTGTGAATGCAGGAGCTGTGTTGGTCTCACCTGTCAGTTTGAGGAGTGGAAGCATGGATGGATAACATCTCCTAGGAAGAAGAAAAACAGGGAAAACATTTAGTTTAATTATATGACTATTAATTATATTAACATGTTCTCTGACATCCAAAGACATCATGTGCGGTCAATGTCAGCGGGGTCAATGTCAGCGGGGTCAATGTCAGCCGTGATAAAGATGCTGATCTATCATCCCTGCAGCACCGACGCTGCAGCAGTCTGGGGAGAGTATGTGGAGGGGGTCCAGAGGTGTGGGTGTGGAGGGGGTCCAGAGGTGTGGGTGTGGAGGGGGTCCAGAGGTGTGGGTGTGGAGGGAGTCCAGAGGTGTGGGTGTGGAGGGGGTCCAGAGGTGTGGGTGTGGAGGGAGTCCAGAGATGTGGGTGTGGAGGGGGTCCAGAGGTGTGGGTGTGGAGGGGGTCCAGAGGTGTGGGTGTGGAGGGAGTCCAGAGGTGTGGGTGTGGAGGGGGTCCAGAGGTGTGGGTGTGGAGGGAGTCCAGAGGTGTGGGTGTGGAGGGGGTGCAGAGGTGTGGGTGTGGAGGGAGTCCAGAGGTGTGGGTGTGGAGGGGATCCAGAGGTGTGGGTGGAGGGGGTCCAGAGGTGTGGGTGGAGGGGGTCCAGAGGTGTGGGTGTGGAGGGGGTCCAGAGGTGTGGGTGGAGGGGGTCCAGAGGTGTGGGTCTGGAGGTAGGAGGATCCATGTTGGCCAGGCTGAAGTGAAGCTTGTCTCTGTGGATTCATTAAAGATCTTTTGTCCTTTGAGGAGGTGAAGCTCCCTGATCAGTGAGGAGGTGATGGCTCCCTGGTCAGTGAGGAGGTGATGGCTCCCTG
>CM042859.1:68241-108241 GCA_023658055.1 Thaleichthys pacificus
TCCTCGAAGGGAGACCCTTGGTTTGGGAGCTTCATTAGAGCCTCATGATGCAGAACATCATTTGGAGGAATTCATAGAACCTTATGTTTAACAATCCTTCCAAAAAACTTTGGAGCATTAATTGTTCAAATGTGTTTCTGATCCGCTGCGTGTGTTTATCTCTTCTGTCTTCTGTCTGTGGTGTTTAAGCTGCCAGATCGCTTCCTTTGAAATCAGCTCAGTCATGAACTCATTCCTGCAGACACCACTGAGAGAGAAGGAAGAACATCTTCATTCACACACCAAGAGAGAGGGAAGGAGAGAGAGAGGGAGAGAGAGAGGGAGAGAGAGGGAAGGAGAGAGAGAGGGAGGGAGAGAGAGAGGGAGAGAGAGAGAGGGAGAGAGAGGGTTTAGGTTGGTTGAGGGGCAGTTCTATGGGCGTATGTGAAGCCCTCTGAGACATGCTTGCGTGTAAAAAGGGCTATACAAATACATTTTGATTTGATTTTGATTTGAGAGAGAGGGAGAGAGGGAGAGAGAGGGAGAGTAAGAAATGAGATGGATTGAGAAAGATAGAGGGAGATACAGGGAGAGAGGAAGACAAGGAGAGAGAGAGAAAGGGAGAAAGAGAGGAGGGGGGAGTGAGGGGGAGAGAGAGAGGGATCAAATGTGGCAGTGTTCAGTGCTGCAGAGCGGTAGATGACTACCAGATGGGCAGAGTGTGTCCAAACAGGAATGACGGCGTGGAGGCAATTCAGCAATTTGTCAGATTTGAGGTTCATCCACTTTGTGCTTCTACTTCAGAGAGTCTTACAATCAGAACGGCTCTCAGGGAGGAGATGCCCATGGCTTCTCACACACACACACACACACACACACACACACACACACACACACACACACACACACACACACACACACACACACAGCTACATGCACAGAAACTTACACTCACACACTTCCATGCACATACCTACACATACACACCAGCAGAATTGATTGATAACCACTTCACAAATTGCTATGGCTACATGAATGGGAGGAGGGGCAGGGGGAGGAGGGGGAAGAGAGGAGGAGGAGAAGGGGGAAGAGAGGAAGAGAGGAGCAGGAGAAGGAGGGTAGAAAGTGGTCTTTGTTGCTCCCTGTTCAGGCCTCTCTAGGAGGAAACCAGGTCTTAACTGCTGCATGGAGACACACCCTCCTGGAGGGGGGGCAGAGAGGGGGGAGGGGGGGCAGAGAGGGGGGAGGGGGTTGGCAAAGGGAAGGATGAGGTAGCAGGAGCCACCCCGCCTCCCCCCCCCCACACACACACCCACCCACACACACACACCCACCCACCCACACACACACACACACGTTGGCTACCTACACCACACATACCTACCCACACATGAGCCTGACATGGAAAACATTCCAGAACATTCTGCCCTCTATCCTGCTGCTCTATCACATAGTCATGGAAACAACAAACCCTAACACTGCAGAACCAACCTTGACCCCAACCTTGACCCCAACCCTGACCCCAACCCTTATTCTGACATTGATAACCTAAACTCTTAACCCCAGCCCCAAACCCCCGCCTAGCCCAGTGTTGGTAGCCAGTGTGTGTGTGTGGAACATTGCACTGGAATGTCTGTGTGTGTGTGTGTGTGTAGGTGTATGTGGCAGTGGGGACAGTCAGTGCCTTTGACTGTGTGTGTATCTGTTTTTGTATTTGCATGTGTGAGCAAGCTCATGCCATTGTACCCCAAATGAATCATGTATTGTGGTTTTGAGGCAGCCAGAGTGTGAGGCAGCAGACCAGATGTGAGTCAAAGGAAAATGTTTAGTTTGGGAACTCAGTAAGGTGTGTGTCTGCATGTTTATACTGTACACATAAGTGTAATGGCATGCAGGGCATGCGTGTGTGTTGGTGCATGTGTGCACTCTGTATGTTTGTACTGTGTGTGTGTTTGTAACTACAAGTCCTCTACCATAGCTAGCCTAGCTACACCTCCTCTACCTCACAGCTAGCCTAGCTACACCTCCTCTACCTCACAGCTAGCCTAGCTACACCTCCTCTACCTCACAGCTAGCCTAGCTACACCTCCTCTACCTCACAGCTAGCCTAGCTACACCTCCTCTACCTCACAGCTAGCCTAGCTACACCTCCTCTACCTCACAGCTAGCCTAGCTACACCTCCTCTACCTCACAGCTAGCCTAGCTACACCTCTACCTCACAGCTAGCCTAGCTACACCTCCTCTACCTCACAGCTAGCCTAGCTACACCTCCTCTACCTCACAGCTAGCCTAGCTACACCTCCTCTACCTCACAGCTAGCCTAGCTACACTTCCTCTACCTCACAGCTAGCTAGCCCTACTACCTCCTCCACTTTCGTGCTATTAAGCTAGTGTTTCTTTCTCCCTGCGGTGAACATGGAGGTCAATCACCTTCTCAGACGGCCCGCTTTTCTGTCGTTTGTGTCAGGTACATTTGCTGCCTAGCAGCTTGTCTGAACCTTTAATAAAGATCCTAATTCTATATGAGATGCTATTCTTATCCATAACATATACATTATAATAATATGTAATTCCAGACATCCCAACCTGCACCCCCTCCCCCCTTCCAGGAGACTTGGGATGTCTGGAGTGAGGGAAGGTATGTGTTAGTCATTTGGAAACAAAGCAATGGGGGTTGCTGATGTCGTATCCCACAATGCAATGCAGAAATCCTCTAACATATGGTGCACCAGGAAGGGGCTGGTTGACCCTCGACCTCCCATGAGTCTCCTGGGATTGGCTGCTCCCGACATCCAACATCACTGCACAGTGCCGCCATGCTGCCTCGCTGTGACTGGAATAGCAATCACTCCCTCTCCCTCTAACCTGGGTCTCGAGTCTCCCATATTTTAATTATTTCCTTTTTTCCCCCTTTCTGGGCTTAATCTCTTTCTCTCTCTCTGTCTCTCTCGATCTAGAATTCATCTTTGTATTTATTTTCTCTGTCTTGTCTATAACCTTCTCGTCAATCTTTGGAGGAACATGTCTCTCTGTCTCCACACATGGGATCCATTACAGCTTGCAGGAGAGAGTACAGGAAGTGGGCTGAAATGTGTTGCTCTACTTACCTCTGTTTCCTGCTGCCTTCGGTCTGAGGCCCAGTGTTCCCTAGCCCTAGAACTTTAGAACCCTAGCCATAGAACCTTTGAACCCTAGCCATAGAACATTAGAACCCTAGCCCTAGAACCCTAGAGGGTAACAGGGTGAGGTAACAGGGTGAGGGTAACAGGGTGAGGGTAACAGGGTAGGGTGAGGGTAACAGGGTGAGGGTAACAGGGTAGGGTGAGGGTAACAGGGTAGGGTGAGGGTAACAGGGTGAGGGTAACAGGGTGAGGGTAACAGGGTAGGGTGAGGGTAACAGGGTGAGGGTAACAGGGTAGGGTGAGGGTAACAGGGTGAGGGTAACAGGGTAGGGTGAAGGTAACAGGGTAGGGTGAGGGTAACAGGGTGAGGGTAACAGGGTGAGGGTAACAGGGTAAGGTGAGGGTAACAGGGTGAGGGTAACAGGGTAGGGTGAGGGTAACAGGGTGAGGGTAACAGGGTAGGGTGAGGGTAACAGGGTAGGGTGAGGGTAACAGGGTGAGGGTAACAGGGTGAGGGTAACAGGGTAGGGTGAGGGTAACAGGGTGAGGGTAACAGGGTAGGGTGAGGGTAACAGGGTGAGGGTAACAGGGTAGGGTGAAGGTAACAGGGTAGGGTGAGGGTAACAGGGTGAGGGTAACAGGGTGAGGGTAACAGGGTAAGGTGAGGGTAACAGGGTGAGGGTAACAGGGTAGGGTGAGGGTAACAGGGTAGGGTGAGGGTAACAGGGTGAGGGTAACAGGGTAGGGTGAGGGTAACAGGGTAGGGTGAAGGTAACAGGGTAGGGTGAGGGTAACAGGGTAAGGTGAGGGTAACAGGGTGAGGGTAACAGGGTAGGGTGAGGGTAACAGGGTAGGGTGAGGGTAACAGGATAGGGTGAGGGTAACAGTCGTAGAAGGCTGGACATGGTTAGGGTTGTGTGGCGGAATAGGAGCCTCCTTTGTGTCCTGATAACAAACACCTGTGAACAATTAGAGAGGAGGAGGGAGAGGAGGGAGAGGAGGGGAGAGGAAGGGAAGGGATGAGGAGGGTGAGTAGGGGAGAGGAGGGTGAAGAGGGTGTGTTTAAAAAACAAGATAAATATATTTATCTCTCCCTCTGCCTCATATTTTGTCTCTCTGTGTCTCTGTCTCTGTCTGTCCAGGCTGAGGTGTCTGTCTGGAATGCTGTCTGCCAGCCATGTGCTGATCTCCTGCTGCTCCTCCGTTTTCAAACAAATACATCTCATCTCGCAGCACTCTTGGAAATTGGCAACATTTCTTTTTCCTCGCTTGCTGAAAAAACGAGAGACAGGATCCCAAACTGGATTCACCCATGTGTGTTAAATATAGACTGTTCCAGAAGATGCTCAGGCTCAGCCTGCAGAGTCTGAGCTGTTAGGACAATAACGATAATAATTGTAAAATAATTGAATACAATCTCAGTTCATCTATCTTTCTACTTCGCTGTCTCTCGCTCTCTGAGGGCAGAGGGAGAACGACAGACTCCATTCAACGAGGCCAGAGTGAATATTCCTACTGTGGGAGGAGAGGACAGGGGATGGGAGAGAGGGAAAGGGAGGGGAGAGTAGAAAAGAGAGGAAAGGAGAGGAAAGGACAGGAGAGAAGAGACGAGAAGAGGAGAGAACAAAAGAGAGGGAGAGGACAAAAGAGGAGAGAGGGAGGGAGGGTGAGGACAGGAGAGAGGGAGGTAGAGGAGAGAGGGAGGGGGTGAGGACAGGAGAGGAGAGAGGGAGAGGACAGGAGAGGAGAGGGAGGAGAGAGGGAGAGTGAGGACAGGAGAGGAGAAAGGGAGGGAAAGGAGAGAGGGAGGCAGGGAGAGGACAGGAGAAGAGACGATTGATGAAAAAGGAAAAACAAGGAGCTGACAGTTAGGGACGACTAATCACTAATCACTCAGTCTAGCCAAGAGCGTCCTCCTTCTCACTGTTGCCTGTGCTCACACACACACACACCCTTACACACACACACACACATACACAGACTGACATATATACACACACGCTCACACAGCGCTTGAACCTGTGGCTGGTGCCAACAGCAGATAATTATAAACCCCTCTGGAGACCAGCCTGACCTACTGACCTCCTGCACACCAAGCCTACTGGGAGGAGGGGAGAGAGGGAGGGGGCAGGGGAGAGGAGAGAAGGAGAGAGAGGAGGAGGGGAGAGAGGGAGGGGGCAGGGGTGAGAAGGAGAGAGAGGAGGAGAGGAGAGAGGGAGGGGGCAGGGGAGAGGAGAGAAGGAGAGAGGGAGGGGAGAGAGGGAGGGGGCAGGGGTGAGAAGGAGAGAGAGGAGGGGAGAGAGGGAGGGGGCAGGGGAGAGGAGAGAAGGAGAGAGAGGAGGGGAGAGAGGGAGGGGGCAGGGGAGAGGAGAGAAGGAGAGAGAGGAGGAGGGGAGAGGGGGGCAGGGGTGAGTAGAGAAGGAGAGAGAGGAGGAGGGGAGAGAGGGAGGGGGCAGGGGAGAGGAGAGAAGGAGAGAGAGGAGGAGGGGAGAGGGGGCAGGGGTGAGTAGAGAAGGAGAGGGGGAGAGAGGAAGGATGGGGGTTGACGGGTTGTTTGGCAGGGGGTGGGGGAGGGCCAAGGGGAGGGGAGAGGGGCATGAACTATGGAGTCACTTTGTTAGCATTATTAAATAATATTATATTATCTTTAGTGATCTCTCACAAACTAGAACACAACAAGGACATACCACTGTGTCGGTTTGACAAAACAGAAAGATGAATCTCCTTTGTTATTCCTGCTAACCCTGCCTACTAAACTCTCTACCTCTCTTTCTCTATCCCTCCCTCCCTCCCTGTCTCTATTCCTCCCTCTCTCTGTCCCATCACTTGATAGGTCTCTGTATGACATCACTGACTAGGTATGACATCACTGGATGGGAGAGTGGGAGAGAAGGAGAAAAGGAGAGAGAGGGGTAGAGGAGAGAGAGTTGAAGGGAGAGAAAGCAGGGGTTCACCACTAGTCTCCCATGATTGATGATGATTGGGACCAGATAAACCTCTCCCAACATGAACTCTCTTTTTCCCCCTTCTTTCTTTTCTTTCCCTCTCTCTCTCTCTCTCTCTCTCTCTCTCTCTCTCTCTCTCTCTCTCTCTCTCTCTCTCTCTCTCTCTCTCTCTCTCTCTCTCTCTCTCTTTCTCCCCCTTTCTCCCTCTAACCTATCATAGTATTTACATCTAACCTGTTCAATGTGTGTGTGGATGTGTGTTGATGTGTGGTTAAGGTTGTTTACTGGTGTGTGTGCGCTTGTTGCATGAGTGACAGTCTGTAGGGAAGACTGTGAAGCATCTCCAGGGTTAAGACTGGTACATATGATGCTCCCCTCCCCTCTTCTCTTTGAAACTTGTCTTCTGATCTGATCACTTCCAGATGTCCAATATTAGATCTGGGGCCCTATCTTGCACCCAGCGCAATTGATTTTGTACACCGACGCATGTATCATTCCTATTTTGCACCCGACGAACAGCAGACTTTTCCCTCCACAGACGCACGTCGGTAAATTAGGGAATGACCGTGCGCTCCCGGGGGCAGTTCAGCGAAAAAAGGAGGCGTGTTCCGGCGCAAACGTTCCCTGGTGCTATTTTGCAGTTTCAGAAAACAATTCCGCCACAGACCAGGAAAAATTTAGTCTAAAGTCAATGGCGCGTTATTCAGATGCTATTTTAAGGGCGTATACTTGGCCCGTGCGCACTGCTGGCGAGGCCAGGGTCTTCTTCCTGCGAAGCTGCGTTACATTGTTTTGATTTATTGTATGGCTGTGTTACATTTCTTTCATGTCAATGATTAAAAAGATTTTCATGAGAAATCTCTATCTATGTGAACTTGATTTGTAACAATTGTGGCAATTTCCTCCCATTACATTACATTTAGCAGACGCTCTTATCCAGAGCGACTTACAGTAAGTACAGGGACATTCCCCCGAGGCAAGTAGAGTGAAGTGCCTTGCCCAAGGACACAACGTCATTTGGCACGGACAAGAATCGAACCAACAACTTTCTGATTAATAGCCCAACTCCCTAACCGCTCAGCCATCTGACCCCCCTGTTACACCCACGCCTGTTTAACCGAAGCTAATTTGGGTGGGTTTCTTCTCCCATCCCCATACAATGTCACTTCTCTATCTTTTACGGACCTGACGAGAGCGTCGGTCTCCTCAGCTGTGAACCGCTCCTGGCGTGCGCCTGGCAAATCCGCCATTATAATAGCAATTCGCCATGGAACAAGCGCGCCTGCTCTTAAAGGGAATGTGAGATGACGCTCTGATTGATTTATTGCATGTTACGCCCAAACCACACCCATTAGTAGGTCTTGGGAGAGACCCTAACCCTTAGTAGGTCTTATCCCAGGAGGGAGTACACAGTGTGAACGGCCTACTTCCCTCATAAGGGTTAGTATAGGGTTAGGGTTAGTAATAGTTAGTATAGGGTCATAATAGCAACAGCGCCCGAGTTCCGCCAACAAAGTTACTTGTGTTTCCCGTTTGATACTTGCGTTTCAGATCGTTAAAATAAGGCCCATTATCTCTCTCTATGTTTCTGTTTTTCCCTGAATCTTGCCCTCTGTCTGTTTATACGTCACTATCTCTTTTTATGTCTATCCTTCGTCTCTGTCTCTGTGTCTTTCAGTCTTTCCATTTTCTCCCCCACTCTCTGCATCTCCTTCCATCTCTTCACTCTGTAGAGCAGGGGTACTCAATTAGAAACCCAAAAGGTCCACTCACCAAATTTCCATTCAGTCCAGGGTCCAGAACAGTGATGGTTTATTTTTCTGGCCCTTACCTCAGAGTTCTGGGGGTAATTTAGTTGTGTCCATGCTTTGTGACGTTTCACATTACCACTATTGACAAGGGCAACTGTCTCATTGCAGATTAAACACATCGGTTTTGTGCTTCCCACCGGCAGCACAAATGCATACTTGTCTGAAATTAGCGATTTTTGGAATGAACTTTTCGCTTTTTGTCAGGTTAAAAGCACGCCATGTCTTTCGCTAAGGAAGAAACAGGTACCGTTAGCAAATCGATTAGCCTGCGTTGTTGCGAATGACACACACAACCTGCGTGACCCACAGGTTGCGGACAACGTTGAGTGAGTGAGTTGTCATGGTGATGACAGTGTTACAGCTCCTGATTGGACCTTTGGACTGGACACGGAATATAGAAACCAAATGAACAAAAAGATGTGCCGGTTAAAATGGAAACGTTCCATCAGAATGAATTAATTCCATAATAATATATCGGTTATAGGTCCGGGTCCGGATAGGGAACCGCCTGGGTCCGGTCCCGGACCGCGGTCCGCCAATTAGTGACCCCTGCTCTAGGGGATGAGCATGAAGACCACTCACCATCCGAATCACCGAAAAACAACCTTCCTCTCTTCCCTTCACTCCATCCTCTACATCCTCCTCTCTCCCGCTCCCGCAGGCCTTCTCTCTTGCTGACCTCAGATTCACCCCTCACACTCCCTCCAGACCCCCCACACACACCTCTCACCTGACTCCGCTAGCCTCAGCCACCCCTAGCCCCAGCCCCAGCCTCCCCTAGCCCCAGCCTCTGTCCCAGCCTTTGCCCCAGCCTCAGCCCCAATCTTTTGCCTCAATGCAACACAAGCCCCTCTTCTCCAAATGAAATTCTTTGGAAAGTCATTTTATATCACCCTTTGAACGTGCACTGAACTGTAAACCTCCCTGTTGGAGACCAAATACAGAGCTGGGAGTAGGGGGGGACAAGGGGGTGTGGGGGTCAAGGGGTGGGGGAGAGCAAGAAGGAGAATTATAATTCTTTGCAGGCCTTTGGTATTAACCCAAACACCATAGCTGTCGGTGGGGGTGGGGGGCTGGGGGCGAGCGGCAAACATTCAGTGTTAATTGGCACTTTGTAAACTCAGTGCTTCCTTTTGTGGGGGAAGTGGATAAGAGGGAGGGAGGGATAGAGAGAGAGAGGGAGTGAGAGGTAGATAGAGTGAGAGGGAGAGAAAGAGAGAAAGCCAGCTCTTGTTGAGGGTGTTTATGGTTCACTTATTTTGTTAATTGGTTTTTCTATCCCCAATGAAAAAAAGAGAAAAAGAAGAATTCATGTTACACCCAGCTTCCCTCCCTCCCTCCCCCCTTCTCTCTCTTTCTCTCCCTTCTTACTTTTCTGTCTCTCCCTCTCAACTTCTCTATACCTCTTTCTCTCCCAGTATCTCCCTCCCTCCTCTGACCCCCCAGCCCCTGCTCTGCTCTGCTCAGTGACCATCCCTAAGCTCCAACACAGCCACAGCACCAGGGTTAGAGCTCCAACACAGCCACAGCACAGGGTTAGCTCTCCAACACAGCCACAGCACCAGGGTTAGAGCTCCAACACAGCCACAGCACCAGGGTTAGAGCTCCAACACAGCCACAACACCAGGGTTAGAGCTCCAACACAGCCACAGCACCAGGGTTAGCTCTCCAACACAGCCACAGCACCAGGGTTAGCGCTCACACACAGCCACAGCACCAGGGTTAGCTCTCCAACACAGCCACAACACCAGGGTTAGCTCTCCAACACAGCCACAGCACCAGGGTTAGCTCTCCAACACAGCCACAGCACCAGGGTTAGCTCTCCAACACAGCCACAGCACCAGGGTTAGCTCTCCAACACAGCCACAGCACCAGGGTTAGAGCTCCAACACAGCCACAGCACCAGGGTTAGAGCTCCAACACAGCCACAGCACCAGGGTTAGCTCTCCAACACAGCCACAGCACCAGGGTTAGCTCTCCAACACAGCCACAGCACCAGGGTTAGAGCTCCAACACAGCCACAGCACCAGGGTTAGAGCTCCAACACAGCCACAACACCAGGGTTAGCTCTCCAACACAGCCACAACACCAGGGTTAGAGCTCCAACACAGCCACAGCACCAGGGTTAGCTCTCCAACACAGCCACAGCACCAGGGTTAGCACTCACACACAGCCACAGCACCAGGGTTAGCTCTCCAACACAGCCACAGCACCAGGGTTAGCGCTCACACAGCCACAGCACCAGGGTTAGCTCTCCAACACAGCCACAACACCAGGGTTAGCTCTCCAACACAGCCACAGCACCAGGGTTAGCTCTCCAACACAGCCACAGCACCAGGGTTAGCTCTCCAACACAGCCACAGCACCAGGGTTAGCGCTCACACACAGCCACAGCACCAGGGTTAGCTCTCCAACACAGCCACAGCACCAGGGTTAGCGCTCACACACAGCCACAGCACCAGGGTTAGCTCTCCAACACAGCCACAGCACCAGGGTTAGCGCTCACACAGCCACAGCACCAGGGTTAGCTCTCCAACACAGCCACAGCACCAGGGTTAGCTCTCCAACACAGCCACAGCACCAGGGTTAGCGCTCACACAGCCACAGCACCAGGGTTAGAGCTCCAACACAGCCACAACACCAGGGTTAGAGCTCCAACACAGCCACAGCACCAGGGTTAGAGCTCCAACACAGCCACAGCACCAGGGTTAGCGCTCACACAGCCACAGCTAGGAGAAGGAGAGGAGGGAGAAGTAGGTTAGGAGGAGGAAAAGAGGAGGAGAGGAAGAGGAGGAAGAAGGAGAGGATGAAGGTTAGGAGGAGAGGATGGAGAAGCAGGTCCCAGCTTGAGGTTGTTTACCCCCAACAATTCTAGTCTGCTGGTTGTTAATGACAACGTTCCAGAACGTTCTCTGCATGGCCCATACACCCTTTCTCCTCCTCTCTCCTCTAACCCTGCTCGCTATTCTAGAACAACACCAATCTCTCTCTCATGGAGTGGAGGGGTGAGGGGGTGAGGAGGTGAGGGGGTGAGGCCCATGCAGGCCAGGCTGAAAGGCCCAGGTGTCTCCATTGTGTGGGAGTGAATGGGCCAGACCCCACCTCACTCTCCCCCTCCTCAGTCCCCCTTCTCACCCTCCCCCTCCTCCCCCTCCTCACAGTCCCCCTTCTCACCCTCCCCCACCTCACCCTCCTCCTCACAGTCCCCCTTCTCACCCTCCGCCTCCTCACCCTCCCCCTCCTTACAGTCCCCCTCCTCACCCTCCCCCTCCTCACAGTACCCCTTCTCACCCTTCCCCTCCCCCTCCTCACAATACCCCTAACCCTACCTCTTCACCTACCTCTCTCTCCATCCTCCCTTCCACCTGGAGGGGAGAGGGAAGACGTTAGAGAGAGCAGTAAATAGAAACAGATAGAAAAGGGGAGAGAGTGAGACAGAGTGATGGATATCAAAAGACAAAAACAGAGAGGAATAGAGAGAGAGATAGAGACAGAGACAGGGGGAGCGGGAGATGAATGACCTGTGGACAGAGTGTGTGTTCTCCACTTCAGGAGGTCCACTGCTGAGAACTAGGCCAGGACTTCCACACATACACATCCAGGACTTCCACACACACACACACACATCCAGGACTTACACACACGCACATACTGGGTGTGTCCAGTGTAGCGTGAACTCATGAGTGTGTGTGTGTCCCTAAGAAGATACAGGAGGTGGCTGGGGGATTTAGAACCATCAGGAGCACTAAGCTGTTGCAGGTGTTCCTGGCTGCTCTCCCAAGATCCTGCTCCAGCAGGGAGCTCCATGTGAGGCTATGATGATTCTCCAGATGTTCAGTACTATCTCATCATCTTCATAAAACCCCAACATGTACCCCCAGGGAGTGACTGGATAGAGGGGGGGGGGGAGATATATGGTTGTGTTGTTCTGTGTGGTTGTGGTGTTAGTGTGTGTGAGGTTGTGTGTTAGTGTGTGTGTGGTTGTGGTGTTAGTGTGTGTGTGGTTGTGTTACTGTGTGTGTGGTTGTTTCAGTGACTGACCTGACTAGGTCATCAGGAGAAACAGGTTCCTCTTCTGCACTGAAGTCGTTCACTTCCTTTCCTGAGACTCTGCTGCCCTCGTGTGGTAGAGATGGCAACTGCAGCTCAGAGAGCAGGGAGGTGCCCAGTCTGGTCCTGTCACCTGTTCATCATGCTAACTCTTCAGACCTGAAGAGTTCCCCCCCAGACACACACCCTGAGAACAGCACTGCGCACAAACATACAACCCACCTCTCTCTCTCTCTCTCTCTCTCTCTCTCTCTCTCTCTCTCTCTCACACACACACACCCCCCCACATATGACTGTAAGAACAAGGCCTGTAGCACCATGTTTAATACAGAACACGGATGAAACAGCCATCTCAGCTAACATGTGGATTTATAGGACATGCAACAGCATTAAAACCCTTATATGACATTGTGTGTGTCCTCAGGGAGTGTAGTTGTAGGAGCTCCTCATGACCCAGTCTCTCACAGAGGGGGCCCAGTCTCGCACCAGGGCCAGGAGGTGGAGGTGCTGGGGGTAATAGGTCTCTGCCTGTCGGCTGGCCCCCACCTTCAGCAGGGCCAGAGCTGCCTCACTGGCTGGGTAAGCTGGGATGGTGACAATGTCCCTGGAACACACACACACACACATGGTTGCTCTGTAAATACTGGTAAACACAGACCTTCCTTGACTACTAAAATCCTGTTAGAACTGATGATCTGCTGGACTTCCTACAGTAGCATCACCCAGATGAATGTGAAGGTAAATCACATGTAACGCTGGTGAAGTCACCTGACTTTCTCCATGGCGTTGTCGGTGTCGATGAGGCCCAGGGTGGCAATGGAAATGGACACGTTGCTGTTCTTCATTGCCAGCTCCTGCTGCAGAGTCCCAAAGAACCCGTTCAGGGCGAACTTGGTGGAGGAGTAGGGCGCCACGAACGGAGAAGACATCTTAGCTGAGTGAAAACAGAGAGGTCTCAAATCTGCTGTTCAATGTAGGTCAGTTATGTAGCTTAGTAGACCAGTTCTGATGCTTTATAGGTCAGTTATGCAGCGTGGTGGTGGTGGTAAGGTGGTGCAGGAGACAGACCCAGCAGAGACGACACGACGACCAGAGACCCTCCGCTGGGCTCCAGCAGTGGCAGAGCTGCCTTCGCCATCTGCACGTAGCTCAGGAAGTTCACCTGCAGGGGGAGACACACACACACACGGTAAACACACACACAAACAGTGAACATACACACGGTAAACACACACACATATAGTAAATACACACACACGGTAAACACACACACACATATAGTAAACACATGCACACACGGTAAACACACACACATACATATAGTAAACACACACACGGTAAACACACACACATACAGTGAACACACGTATTGAATCCACAGACAAACACAACACCATAGTTAATCCCTACTTCTGGCCTACAGCAGCAGCATAGTTGTGTATGTCCTGTATAACCTGTTAGACGCAGCGCTGCTACCCCTCACCTGCATCAGCCAGCGCAGGTGCGGCATGTCTCCGTCCCACATGCTGAAGGGGCTGGAGCCGATGTGGTTGAGCACCACCACGTCCAGTCCCCCCAGGAGGTCTGCAGCCAACCCCACGGCCCGCTCAGCATCTTGGGGTTCAGCCATGTCCAACACCAGGTACCGGGCCTGCTGGGCCCCTAGCACCTGGCAGCGTTCTGACACCTGCCCCACAGTAGCCAATCAGGACACACCACTACATCAGCAGCCAATCAGGAGACATTGCTACAGCAGCCAATCAGGAGACATCACTACAGCAGCAGCCAATCAGAGCACATCATTACAACCAATCAAAACAGCCATGCCCCTCACCTTGTGTAGGACATGCCCCTCACCTTGTGTAGGACATGCCCCTCACCTTGTGTAGGACATGCCCCTCACCTTGTGTAGGATATACCCCTTACCTTGTGTAGGACATGCCGCCCACCTTGTACAGGACATGCCCCTTACCTTGTGTAGGACATGCCGCCCACCTTGTACAGGACATGCCCCTCACCTTGTGTAGGACATGCCCCTCACCTTGTGTAGGACATGCCCCTTACCTTGTGTAGGACATGCCGCCCACCTTGTACAGGACATGCCCCTCACCTTGTGTAGGACATGCCCCTCACCTTGTGTAGGACATGCCCCTCACCTTGTGTAGGACATGCCCCTCACCTTGTGTAGGACATGCCCCTCACCTTGTGTAGGACATGCCCCTCACCTTGTGTAGGACATGCCCCTCACCTTGTGTAGGACATGCCCCTTACCTTGTGTAGGACATGCCGCCCACCTTGTACAGGACATGCCCCTCACCTTGTGTAGGACATGCCCCTCACCTTGTGTAGGACATGCCCCTCACCTTGTGTAGGACATGCCCCTCACCTTGTGTAGGACATGCCCCTTACCTTGTGTAGGACATGCCCCTCACCTTGTGTAGGACATGCCCCTTACCTTGTGTAGGACATGCTCCCTGCGTGCTGTGATCACCAACTGGGCTCCGAGGCGAGCGTAGTGATAGGCAGTCTGCTCCCCGATGCCAGTGCTGGCTCCAGTCACAAACACTCTGGCTCCTCTCAGAGACTCTGCACAACGTAAACAGCTAACAGGAAACAGCTAACAGGAAACAGCTAACAGGAAACAGCTAACAGGAAACAACAGCTACTAGAGGACTTTTGTGACCACACAATGAGCCTTTACGCATTCTGCAGCCATCTCTCATTCAAATACAGGAAACCAAAGATAACAACCAGATAAGCCAGGGGGCAGGCAGGGAGAATCCTAGTCTTCTTTCATATCACATGAATGCAGTCTACACCACAGAGACAACACTCACACTCACAATACTAAATGAGACCAATCATAAACTATTACACGTCCAAGCAAGAGAACACTTACTCCTTTGTCCAACCAACTTCAGGCGTTAAACCATTCTAGAACAGTCAGTTGTGTTTCTAAATATGGCTTGTTGATCATTGGTTGGTTCTCTTCCTGTGTCAGGCAGCAGTAAGAACACTTGGTCACCTGACCACTACACTACGAGAACACAGAAGGTTATCTGAGCTCACATATAAAACTGGCCAGTCAGAAGCTAATAGTCCAGTCACAGGGTTATTACCATTGTAATAGTCACATGTATCTGCTTCTAAAGCCCAGCACCTGGTTCAGTGTGGTGAGACAGGCTCAGTGTGGTGAGACAGGCTCAGTGTGGTGAGACAGGCTCAGTGTGGTGAGACATGCTCAATGTGGTGAGACAGGCTCAGTGTGGTGAGACAGGTCTCTCTTACCTGGGTCAAAGCTGGGTGCATTCCACTGGACCGCAAGAAACACACCAAGAGCTCCAACAAGAAAAAGTTTAGACAACGTTCTCATCCTGAGATTAGACAAAGCTCTCTGGCACGTATCTGCAAACAGGGACTCCTGTGGTTCAGCAACTCTGCAGCAACTAAAGAAATCTGACTCGTTTTTAAGGAAAGGTTTATCCAGGGTTGTGGCTTCCTCTTGCTGTGCACCTCAACACCCCACCCCCAAAAAGATAAGAGGATTATTGAACTTGAAGCAGGCGGAGTCTAATGTTATAACCACAGCCCAGAGTTCCAAACCAAATAAACATTCCTTCTTCATGTGACCATATAGGCCCTGTTCTAAACCAAACAAATCTCTACTCCCTATCAGATCTGTGACCTATTAGACCCTCTCATGCACTACTTCGCCCGATTCATAAGCGCGAGACTTAGGTTGTGTTTCATCTCACTCTTACACACACAAATTACATTTCCTTTTTTGTTGAAAATATCATTTTTTCTAATTCTCTAAATAAGTAACAATGAAATGTATGTGATCTAACAGGTTGTGGTGTCGTCGAATCAGCTGCTGGGATATTTATGTTGCGCCATTTAAAAAAAACTTTATTAACACAACGGGCTAGCAGTTGCCCTTCAGCGAATCGACAGCGCACTCTACAGCACGTCATCTAATGCAGGCCCGTGTAACAAGATAACTACGGATTCCCCAAAAAATCTGCACATAATTGTCCAGTTACACGTTTGTTGGTGAAGATATGGCGGCCAAGCTTTTACCGGTTGTGAAGTAAGTGTCTTCTAACGTTAATGGTCTCATTAACGTTCCAGCGCTGTTCAAACTATAGCTAGCTTTACCTTATAGCTAGCTACCTTAATCCTTATATAGGCAGGTAGGTACCTTGTAGTTACGTTTTTGTGTAGCTAGATACCTAGGAAAGTTAACAAAATGCAGTATTGTAAACGATATGCAGTTTTATCGTTGCTTTCATCTTTATTACAGACTAGTGATTTCAGTTAGCATCGAAACTTCCAGTAGGTTGTGGCTAGCCAGCTTTCTTAGTCTATATCTGATTGTTAAGGTGTTTTTTCAACCACCTATCTCTGTTTTCTGAATATAATACTGAGCTAAATGAATCGTTAGGTTGGCCACCAAGGTGACCGTCGCGGGAGGGGCTCTTTATGTAGCCTACGACTCGGGTCTACTCGGAGGCAGCGCGCAAGGCTCCGAGGTTCTCAGCAAAGCTAAGGCAGCCATCCCCCCTGCCGTAGACGAGTGGATGAAGTACTTTGGCCTGGAGGTACAGTCATTGGTTCGCCGTCAGGGAAAGCGAAGAATTACTTGTTTTTTGCAGTATGTGTCAAACATGTATGAATTTGACTTGTCTTTGATACACTTCAGCTCCCAGCTATTCCGAAGGTCGCTTTCGCCCCGGTTGAGTCCTGGAACTCCGGTGAGTCCAACTACTGTCCGATTAGAGGGTTCTAAGTAAAAAATTAAATGTCTGTCTTGTGTGGGGTTTTCTAAATAAAAACGTTCCTGACCTGTATCGTGGTAATGGTGGTGTTTCTAACCAGCCTCTCTGTGTTTCAGGTGTGCGCGCCTCCATCTCCTTCCTGTCCCTCGCGCCCACCAGAGCGGGAGAGATCAGCAGCCAGAGCGTGCAGTACCTGAAGAACCTAACCAAATAATATCGTCTCCTGGCAACATTGCCCCGCCTAGGAATCATAATGATAATTATTAACGATCTCAAAGCCTGGCAAGAAGCGATATGACTTGCCCTGAAAATAACGCCAAACCCATAAAGATTTTCACACCATAAAGTAGCATGGCTATGATTTAAGTGCTTACAGCTGTTACTAAACTGGATGCAGGATATACTGAATGCTATGTAACTGTCTACCAGAGAAGAAAATAATAGATCTCAGATTTTTGTGTAGAGATTTGGAAGTGATTTGATTGTTTGGGAAAGTCATCCAGTGTCCAGTCAGAAACACAGCAGGAGCCCTCCATAAACAAGCTCACCCTAGTGTGGGCTTGTGTTTAAAAATATTTTTATTTATCTCCTGAACTCTAACATTTAGTTTGTTCTAGCTTCAGCCAGAGCCCAGTACCCAACAATTCACCTATTTTATACACAAAGAATGTCTGTTTTGTATATATAATTAATTCACCATGACTGTGTAAAATAAACCCTAAATGTGTTATGTTGTTTTGTGTTTGTTGAAGTAGTTATGTACAAGAAGTCCAGAAGTAAGATCATGATCAATGTGCAAAAAACTTTATTACTCATGACAGAATAATAACAGGATGGTTGAATCCTACTGCTCTAGAGGAGGAACATAGAGCACACCCTCCCTCTGCCTCTCCCTCCCCCATGAGAAGAGCCTCCCTCCTCACTGCAACACAGAAGGCTCTGAGCCACCAGGGGCAGGGACCCTAACCCATCAGGGACCTGGTCTGCACCAGGGGCAGGAACCCTAACCCATCAGGGACCTGGTCTGCACCAGGGGCAGGGATCCTAACCCGTCAGGGACCTGGTCTGCACCAGGGGCAGGAACCCTAACCCATCAGGGACCTGGTCTGCACCAGGGGCAGGGACCCTAACCCATCAGGGACCTGGTCTGCACCAGGGGCAGGGACCCTAACCCATCAGGGACCTGGTCTGCACCAGGGGCAGGGACCCTAACCCATCAGGGACCTGGTCTGCACCAGGAGCAGGGATCCTAACCCATCAGGGACCTGGTCTGCACCAGGGGCAGGGATCCTAACCCATCAGGGACCTGGTCTGCATTAGGGGCAGGAACCCTAACCCATCAGGGACCTGGTCTGCACCAGGGGCAGGGACCCTAACCCATCAGGGACCTGGTCTGCACCAGGGGCAGGGACCCTAACCCATCAGGGACCTGGTCTGCACCAGGGGCAGGAACCCTAACCCATCAGGGACCTGGTCTGCACCAGGGGCAGGAACCCTAACCCATCAGGGACCTGGTCTGCATTAGGGGCAGGGACCCTAACCCATCAGGGACCTGGTCTGCACCAGGGGCAGGGACCCTAACCCATCAGGGACCTGGTCTGCACCAGGGGCAGGGACCCTAACCCATCAGGGACCTGGTCTGCACCAGGGGCAGGGACCCTAACCCATCAGGGACCTGGTCTGCACCAGCTTGAGGGTCCGTCTGCAGGAAAGGAGGCTGCAGCCTGACGTCTGCAGAAGAGGAGGCTGCAGCCTGACGTCTGCAGAAGAGGAGGCTGCAGCCTGACGTCTGCAGAAGAGGAGGCTGCAGCCTAACAGCTTGAAGGGTGAAACCACAGGTGACCTGTCCTGTCTTCCTCCAACCTGGAGACACGCGGGGACTGGAGCCAGCATGAGCTCAGCCTGTTGTGTTAGATCAGAGACTGACAACCTCAAACAGGATATAAACAAAATCATAATATGAATAATTTAAATAATCTCTTTGTAGCCAGTCCCATGATGCATTTGGGTTGTTTGTCCAAACCTCGCTCTGAAACAGCTCTCGTTGCTCCACTGTGACTAGGACACCAGAACTGAGACGGTTTTGTGTCTTTGGGTGAGTTGTGTCACAATATCAACAGACACACAACACACAGAAACGAGCTGATGTTTCTATGGGATATTTACAATATGATCACAACAGTACACGTCACTATACACAACACAAAAACTAACGAGATACAGTATTCTGAAGGTGTTAAAAGCGTTTTATAACTAGAGTAGAACTTCTCTTTTCTCCATGCACTTAATTTAGAATTAAAAGTATTTGCAGAAATATGACAGTAACCATTCGACTACAAAAAGCATGTTTGTGAAATCATGTATCAGTTTTAAGCATTATATGACTATACTTGTAGTGCTGCCTATAATATCACCATTCATAGGATACAAACCGATCAACAAGAATCAACGATCAACTGATCAATAACAATTTCATATCAACAAAAAAAACGAACTCATACTGCATGACCCTAGAACATTGCACATATTCTTACAAATGGACAAACCCCTTTTTCCACCTTTGACACGTCTGTATGGTCTGATCGTTTAAACAGAGCCGGCTAATACTGGGCAGAACCTCTCCTCCCTCTGGTTCACACTGTTGCTATGTTTACAGCCCACGCAGGGTTTCTATGTAGTCCCTTGGCATGAGCGCCTCAAGCCCCTCCCCCAATCCTATCAAGCCCCTCCCCCAATCCTATCAAGCCCCTCCCCCAATCCTCTCAAGCCCCGCTCCCATCACCTCACAAGCCCCGCCTCCAGCTTCTTCAGCTTATAGCAGAGCCCCCAGTGGATCTTGGTGGTATAGCATTTTTGATTTGGCACACTGCTCGTTCCAATCATTCTATTAACTCCAGTCAAAACAAATAAAACTACCAAAACTGTTACCGGTTCTTAAACCTGGCTCAAAATAATAGCTCTTTCATAAAATATGTTTTTCTGAAGACCCCAAGCTTCAATGCGCCACTGAGAAGTTTCCATAGAAACTAACGGGATGCCATCTTTAACCAGCTGTGATGCTTGTCTACTTAATAACTCTATGGTGCCTACATGCAGGCGAGATGCATGGGATGACCAATCAGAACACTTTAAAACTTCTTCCCCTGGGGTACAAACGAGCATCTCTGGCCACGCCCCACGCAGACTGGTCCGTAACCAAAGCAACAGTGTGAACCTGGCATCGGGCTCAGGAGGATGTGTGGCGGGCGAACACGCCGCCATGGCAACGTGACTCGAAAGGCACTTTGATGATGCGCAAGGGACTCTAGTTTGTAATCTACCAATGAGACGTTGCCTCAGTGAGGATGAGCTCTAGCCCCGGCCAATCACAGGGCTCGTTACTGAGGACCTCTCAGACTAGTCTAGTCTCCGTGGTCACCGTGGTTACTGTGGTCTCCCCTGCCAGACCAACTCATTTGCTGTTCTGCTCAGGTTGGACAACCCTACGAGTGTGTACAGTATGTGTGTGTTTGTGTGTACAGTATGTGTGTGTGTACAGTATGTGTTTGTGTACAGTATGTGTTTGTGTACAGTATGTGTTTGTGTGCGTGTACAGTATGTGTTTGTGTGTGTGTACAATGTGTGTGTGTGTACAGTATGTGTGTGTGTGGTGATACAAACTGTGGCTCTGATAATAATAAATGATTGTCGATGAAGTCGTTAATAAATAACAGCTGCACACGAACGTGGTTCCTGCTCTGCTCTTCCACACCACCAGCCATTCTGGCCCATATGGGACCAGAATGGCTTTTTGGGGGACAGCTTTCCCAATAACATTCATATAATTTACATAATTAATAATAATAATAATACTACATTGTTCGTGTAAGCTTGTATGAGGCTAAGTGTTAGCAAGTGGTCCAGAGCACCCAGCCAGAGCCTGCTCACACCGTCCCTCCAGACGGCTTCCCCTGAGCCTCCCTACACACCACCCTCTAGTGGCCAAACCTGGCATTGCTACAGTTCCGCTCAGCATTACCCATGACAGAAACTAAAGAGGTTACACCTGCTGAAAGATGAAAGCATACTGGTTTAAAACCACAGACATTAAAATAACAGTTTCTCTCTCTGTGAGGTCAGGCCACACTGAGAGAGCGAAGGGGGGTGATGACTGGGGGGAGGAATCTGTCTCTAGGTGGTCTTGACCAGGTCATAGACGTGGATATGAAAGTCATCGTCATATTTGATATAGTAGACGGAGGGCTTGGCTGGGACCTGGTAGATCACCAGGCCGGTCCTCTTCACCCCCTTGTCAGTCACGTACTCCACCTGCTTACCCACAAGGCTCTCTGTTTCCTCCCCAGGCTTACGGTCAGCTGGGAGCAGGTGCTTGTTCTCTGAGGAGGGGCAGAGGGGGAGAGGGAGGTCACTGCTTTACTAACAGATCTCACAGAAAGAGATTGTGTGTGTGTGTGAGAGAGAGATATATATATATATATAGAGAGAGAGAGAGAGAGAGTGAGCTGAACTGAGCTGGGAGACATCAGGGACATGCTGCACACCCTGTGCACCAGGCTTCTGTCCAGCTAAGTTGTACTGTACACCTTCCCAGTTGAGAAACAGAACAACATGGAACTATACTGTTTGTAGTAGTAGTAATAGAAATAGTAGTAACCCATACAGCAGTAATATTTGCGAGAAAAAAAACAGTACACCTCCATAACATTCATATACAGTTATTATATAGTGTCATATATCAGTGTTGTTAATAGAGAAATATTTGTAGGGGTTTGAATTTTTGTCTCACTATCCAGGTTCATTTTGATTGTTTTCAAATGCGTTCATTTCATGTAAGTTGTTGGAATATACAGGGTCTTCACTCCTCAACCTTTGAGCTGAAGAGTGGAAACCCTGAATTTATGAACTCTATCAAAGATGTTGATATAATTGTGCTGACAGAAACATGGTGTCAAAATAATCTGCTCACTCACTGTCCCCCAGGATACAATGAAGTCATGGTGCCCTCTTTAAAACTAACTAACATACGCAAGGGCAGAACATCGGGGGGGATCTTGGTGTGGTATAAAGAAGGTCTTTGCCATCATATCTCACCAGTTAAACAGGGTAAATCCTATATCTGGTTAAGGTTAGATCAAACCCTGGACATCACTGATAGAGATCTATATCTCTGTGCTATTTATATACCCCCAATAGATTCTCCTTATTTTGAAGAAGACATTTTTGAAACTTTCCATTCTGAAATCACATATTTCCAGACCCAGGGAAACATGCTCCTAATTGGAGATCTGAATGGACGGACAGGAATCGGACCTGATACAATCGACCCACAGGGCAACAACCATGTGTCTGGTCAGTCTCCACTGTTTACCACACCTACCATCACCCACCGGAACAACCTTGACTCTGTAATAAATCAAAGTGGCAAGGAGGTAGTGCATCTCTGTCGGGCCTTAGGCCTGTACATAGTTAATGGTAGGTTCAGAGGGGACTCTTTAGGGAGATTCACATACTCATCAGCTCTTGGGTCTAGTGTGGTAGACTATGCAATCACTGACATGGACCCCTCCACTATCAGTGCATTCACTGTCAGACAGCAATCCCCCCTCTCAGACCACAACCAAATAAATCTATTTTTTAAACTGTCAGGTCAAATGAGTGAAACAAAAAAGGAACCCAATAAACTGTATAAATTAAATCCTACATACAGATGGACCCCTGACAGTGAAGACAAATTCATCATGGCCTTGAACTCACCTGATCTGATGAATAACATATCAACATATGACCAAAATCAATACGCCCCAACCAGAGACGGTGTAAACAAGGTCATTGATAATATCAATACGATATTTCACAAAGCAGCTATCAAAGCAGACCTTATCAAACACAAACGGAAACCAATTAAAAGGCAAAATACTGAAAAATGGTTTGATCAAAAATGTAAAACCGAACTGATGTCAGTTCGGTGGCTTTTACAGCTACATTTTTTAATTGTGAGATTTGCATAGGAAAGAGGTGTCAATGGACTTTGAGGTTCACTGTATGTCCATTTTACCCACTGAACTGTCGTTATTCAACTGTGACAAGGTAAATTCGGTTCTGCAATCAATGACCCCTTTAATCTTTCTAAAGCTGTGTCTCACCGGCCTCAGACAGGATGCGCAGACAGACAGAGACAGACAGACAGACAGGTGCTGTGTCTCACCGGCCTCAGGCAGGATGCGCAGACAGACAGAGACAGACAGACAGACAGACAGACAGACAGACAGGTGCTGTGTCTCACCGGCCTCAGGCAGGATGCGCAGGTCGCCGTCTGCGTAGTCGTCCCAGAGCTGGTACATGTAGAGCACCGGGTCCTTCTCGTAGGTGATGTAGTACCAGTGGGTCATGATGGGGGCGCGGGACAGAACCATCCCCCTCCACTCATTCTTCTCCCCGTCCTCCTTCTCAAACAGGTGCTCCACCGCCTTACCCACCAGCTCCTCAGCCCCGGGGGGAACCCTGATCCGGTTGTTGACTGAGGAGAGGGGAGGGACAGTAAGAGAGAGAGACACAGAGAGAGAGAGAGAGAGAGAGAGAGAGAGAGAGAGAGAGAGAGAGAGAGAGACACAGAGAGAGAGAGAGAGACCCAGAGAGAGAGAGAGAGAGAGAGAGAGACACAGAGAGAGACACACACACAGAGAGACACACAGAGAGATATGCTCTTATAACCAGAACTCACCCACTTTCTCTGAGAGCACCTGTAGGCTGGACACCCTCTCGTCCTTGAACAGCTCGATGCCGTAGACGCAGTCGAAGCCGTCGTACTTGACCATGAAGAGGGCGGGGTTGACCCCCAGACGGTCCAGCACTGTGCCCTTCCACTTGCTCTGGGTGCCTTTCTCATGCCAGTTGTGCTGGATACGCACTCCCAGGATGCAGTTGGGGTCCGGGGTCATGGTGTCGCTCAGCTCACCGCTGCTCCGTTTCCTATTAGACAGGCAGACGGAGTGGGAGGGAGGGATGATCAAAGCCGGCCATGAGATTACTGATGACATTGGTTTAGGGTTAGTTGGGTTAGGGTTAGTTGGGACCTCAACCCTAACCCTTGGCTGGAACAGTTCTCTCTATTTTTGTTACTGTCTTTTTCTGGTTATATTTCTCTCTCACACACACAAAATGAAAGCAGTGCATTCTGGGAGGGATGATTCCACATACCTGCCCCTTTTCTTGGACATGCCTCCAGACATTCAAATGCTACTGATAAAGAGAGAGAGAAACAGAGGAGACAGAGAGAGGGACAGAAGCACAGTGAATATCAGAGTAAATCAGTGCGCAAAAAGGGAGAACTGTTTTATTATTGGCTGAGATTGACAACCTGAACAGCCAATGGCCTTGCTTGACGAATAACTTCCTGGTTATTTGCCTGTGTGCATTACGCATTTATGGAGGTCAGTCACTAAAACATACAGTTTCACACACAGACACACACAACCAAAGAGACACACCTATTCTAAAAGCAACACAGTTCATGCACCATTAAATACTGTCTCTTATACCTCATTTGTTATAATCGGTCAAATCACAAATTCATAAACTGCTAAATGTTCGGCTACAGGGACAACAGGATCAAAACCAGATGTGTTGTGCCTTACTTGAACTTCAAGATTATAATACGTCAGCCATCGCTACTGGGTCAGAAATGATGAAACATGAAGATATGGCTGAAACATTAGCTTTTACCGATTCGTCGCCGTTTAATAATAATAGCTCATATTACCTAAATAGCCACAGCTATCATTGACACAGCGCTAATGTTAGCTGTAGCTAGCGCACACCTGGGACTGTCCGCGCAATAACACTGTAGGTTATCAATAATTCTAGCTAGCTAGCATACCTATAAACTCCCCACTGCAGCTGTTCATTAATATCCTGAACATGAGGGTTTAAAGCGCAGCCATGGCTCCTGTACATCGATATTTTGATACAATCCATGCCGTTCAGTAAATCAAATTACCTGAACACGAATTTCATGCCAGTATTATTCAATTCTTCCTGCAGAGAAATGCAGACTACCGCCCATGCAAACCTCGCGAAACCTATGGAAAATGGGAGGCCAGTTCCTTGGGAGAAAAAACTACAACTCCCATAGTGGAGTAGCGGTGATGGCCGTAGAAAGTTAAGTGAACTTGAGTGTAATGAACACCGGGAATTGATGTCATTGTGACGCCGACTTCAAGTTTAGTCGTGTGTACGGCTCTGGCCGAGGTTATTCACGTGCTGTGCATCTTAATTTGTTTTAATAAAAGTTATTGTCTTACATTTTTGTAAATGTTGCATGACTGAAATGTTGCATTTTGATTCTGATTCTGATGACTGTTGTATGGACACACATAGTTTAGAAAAGAAAGAGTCCTTACTGTGTGATTTCAAGAGTAATTAGCAGGACCGACCCTAGGGTTTTGAGGGCCCTAAACAAAAATAGTGTATGGGGCCCTTTTGACATTTTCTTTTTTACTAATGTGTTTTTTGGGGGGTCCCAAAACAAATTTTAAGTTTGTTTATTGAGTCTCTCTTCCATCCTTATGAATAATGACATCAGAGCAATTCAATTATCATTCATCATTAGAGATTCATCTCTGAAACTAAGCGACAGTAAATAATCAAAATGATATGCAGAGACCAGGTGAACATGGAAGTCAGAATCCTTTAATCACTCGAACAGTAACTCTAACAATATCTTAATAAAAAGATACAGTAAATGCCACAACACCACGTGGGTGACATGACAGATTCATACAGGAAGCATCCTAGTTGTTGTCGATGACTTCCTGTATCCAGGGCAGGTTAGCAGACACCCTCATGTAGACGTCTGGAGTGGATGGGTTTGCACAATTCATGCCCGAGAAGGAGATCAAGCCTGCAAGCTCTCCGCTGCACACCAGGGGGCCCCCTGAGTCTCCCTGCAACACACACACACCATACACACCCACACACACACCCACCACACACGCAAACACACCCAAACACACGCGCACCACACACGCACATACAGAGATGCACGTACACGAACACAGGGTACTTTAAACTGGGCCTGGTAATACAGACTGTTCCTTGCCTGATCACTGAAATACTGTCAGACTGTACTGTGCACTTCTGATCCTTGATCTTCTACTGTACTTCATGCTTTGGATAAAAGCTGCTGTTAGATGAATAAAGTGTGAAAATGTAAATGAAACCTTGTGAGCAGAGAAACGTCTCACCGAGCAGAACCCTTGGAAGGCCTGCTGTCCCGTCCCACACAGCATCTTCTCTGTGATCGTCAGGTTCCACCTCCGAGCACACTCAGACTGCGACAGGATCCTGACATCCACTTCCTGGAGCCGGTCTGCCAAGGTTCGGTTGTCCCCCACGTCGCCCCACCCAGCCGTGCTGCACAGGCTGCCAGGGGCCGGCGGGTTCTGCATCAGCGGAATCAAACGCACCTCCCTGGTCAGGCGTGCTCTACCAGCAAGCTGGCACAGAGAGGGGGGGGAGGTAAGGATGACAGGCACACAGAATAGTCAGTTGCACCATTAGGCGGCGCTAGCACTGGGTGCCTCACAGCACCAGCTCAGTGCTGTGAGGTTAGGGTTAGTACTATGAGTGCGGCTGGTCCAGGGTGAGAGAGGTTAGGGTTAGTACTATGAGTGGGGCTGGTCCAGGGTTAGGATGCTTAGAGAGATCTCCACCTTGAGAAGCATGAGGTCCGTATCGTCCCCGACAACTTGGAAACCAGGATGACGGATGTAGCTCTGAACCTTTAGCTTCTGCTTGGATGACTCCCGGGCGCGAAGAGAATGAGCTCCCAGGACCACCGTGTACCGCCTGGCACCAGGACACCAGACCCAGGACCCCAGGACACCAGGACAGGGTCAGACCAGAAATCAGGATCAGAGAGGCAGACAGACAGACAGACAGACAGACAGGTAGACAGACAGGTAGACAAACAGACAGACAGACAGGTAGACAAACAGACAGACAGACAGACAGGTAGACAAACAGACAGACAGGTAGACAGACAGACAGACAGACAGGTAGACAAACAGACAGACAGACAGACAGGTAGACAAACAGACAGGTAGACAGACAGACAGGTAGACAGACAAACAGACAGACAGACAGACAGGTAGACAAACAGACAGACAGACAAACAGACAGACAGACAGACAGGTAGACAAACAGACAGACAGACAGACAGACAGACAAACAGACAGACAGACAGGTAGACAGACAGACAGAGACTCACCCAGAGCAGTGTGCAGCAGTGAGAACAAAGTCCTCCCTCACCAGGACGCCTCCACAATCGTGTGTCCCCCTGGTCTGCAGAGAGGCCAGGTACGGTCTGGAGTGTGGCTCTGCCTCCCTGCCGCCCACGATACCCCCCCGGGACCCCCCCTACCTCTGCACACACACACAGTAAAGATACCCTTGCACACACACACATGCAACATCTACAATGCCAATGGAGACAGAAAGAGAGAGAGCGAGGGAGGGAGAGACAGGGAGACAGACAGAGAAAGGAAGGGAGAGAGAGAGGGGGATGGAGGGAGAGAGAAAAGGGGAGGGAGGGAGAGAGAGAGAGGGGGAGGGAGAGAGAGAGAGGGGGAGGGAGAGTTGTTCTAGTATTTACAGTACAATACTGGTAGAACTGTAAACTTGTGATCCTTAATCTTCTGCTATACTTTTTATAAATGCAGTTTGTATCCTTGGATAATAGCATCTGCTAGATGAATAAAAAGTTAATATAAACGTAATGTTAAAATGACAGCAGTCAGAAAAGTATCTTACCCTCCAGAGACAGAAGCAGCCCAACGTAAAAAACCAAGAAGCTGACCTCCATGGTGCCTTCTACACAACCATGCTGCCAGAGGAGGGTCTTATACCGGGGAGGAGGGAGGAGGGGAGGAGGGGAGGAGGGAGGAGGGAGGAGGGAGGAGCCCTCCAAACCACCAGCACACAGTGACAAAACTCACACTTGGTATTTCAGCAGAGCGTTTAATGTCAGACATCACCCCGAGGTTAGGAAACCGCACAGTCATGGTTGACTCATGATGGTCACGACGGAGACATAATTTACCATCTCAAAACTTAGAAGCACGTACAGACCTAATGGCCCCAGACACAAAGAGTCATGGTATTGGGAGAGAGAGAGATTGGGAGGGTGAGAAAGACAAAAAAAAGTGAGAGCAAGAGAAATGGAGAGATGACTTCATGATGGTGATGGTGAGAGAGCCTGTGTTCTAGCAGGTGCTGCTGGGATGACTTCATGATGGTGATGGTAGAGAGCCTGTGTTCTAGCAGGTGCTGCTGGGATGACTTCATGATGGTGATGGTAGAGAGCCTGTGTTCTAGCAGGTGCTGCTGTTGAGGACCTTTCTGATCCAGGACAGGAAACTGGACACCTGGGTGTGGATGTTGGGGACGTTGGGGTAGTCACAGTTCTTCTTCATGTTGAAGGAGACAACGCCGACCACCTCCCCATCACACACCAGGGGACCCCCCGAATCCCCCTACAGGAGGGAAGGAAGGGAGAGAGAGAGAGAGAGAGAGAGAGAGAGAGAGAGAGAGAGAGAGAGAGAGAGAGAGAGAGGGATGGATGGATGGACAGAAAATGGAAGTTAAGGATGAGGGAAAGATGGAAGCAGAGACAGAGAGAGAAAGAGAGAGGGGGATGAGAGGAAGAGAGGGGGATGAGAGGAGAGATACCATTTACATTTCATTATGGCATTGTGTTTAGTTAGTTCTCTAGCTATGTAGATAACAATGTTGTCAGTTAGTTCTCAAGTAAGTTGGTTAGTTAGTTGGCAAGCTAGCTAGTTAACAAGTTAGTTAGTTAATTAGCTAGCTAGTTTGTTAGTTACTTAGTTAGCTAGCTGGCTATTAAACCTGACCAACCTGGCAGGCACCACTCTTGCTGTTGTACCCGCCTGCGCAGACCACATTGTCGGGGAGGGATAACTCATTCTGCCACTGCTTGCGGCAGACGTCCAGGTCCACGGTGGACACGTTGACCACCCTGAGGTCATCTACCGTCCCGCCCCTTGTCTCCGTCAGCCCCCAGCCAGCCAACTGACACCGGATGTTAGCACCAACCGCGCACGGCTTGGTCGGGATCCTGGCCTCTTTGATGGGTTTCCCTTTCTTGGACAGCTGTGGGGAGAATCCTGGTTACTTGGTACAGCTCTGTGGAAGAGCATTTGACTGCAGATTAAGAAAGTAGTTTGTCTGCTAAATGAACACATTATTATTACGATGCACACAGGAGCACAAGCAATGATATCAGGCAGAGTACACAGTGCTGTTTAACTCATAATCTGTTCAGCTGGTCAGAGTGGACAGTCATGTGATTATGTACCTTCAGGAGCATGATGTCATTTCCTGTCCTGACGTTCTTAAAGGAAGGGTGTATGCATTTGCGTTCCACGGTGAACCTCACAGCTCCCTTTGAGTTTTCCCCGATGTTGTGTGACCCCAAAACCACGCTGAGGTTGCTAGAGGAGGCAGAGGTCAGAGGTCAGGATCACAGGTAGTGAAACCTCCTCATGCTGCCATGAAATTCTCACTACAACAACGACTGGCTTTGACAAATAATGTCTACAAAATACAGCATCCATGACAAACACCATCTTTGAAAGTGTTTAAGGCACAGTGGTCTTGAGAAACACTGTCCATGAAATACAGTACCTAACTGACTTTGAGGAAGCCTGTTCTTGAGAAACAATGGCTTTGAGAAAGTGTGGTCAGGTCACTCATAGTGTCTGTTGAATGACCACAATCAGAGTAGTGAGAACATGAGCCTAGTGAGCTTCTCACCTCTGTATGAGTTCCTGTCTGAGTTCTTAGAGCACATGAGGTCTAATCCATGAAACAACATGATAATATGCAGCAGTGGAAGCTCAGAACAAAGTAGTCAGCATTACATTACATTTAGTCATTTAGCAGACGCTCTTATCCAGAGCGACTTACAGTAAGTACAGGGACATTCCCCCCGAGGCAAGTAGGGTGAAGTGCGTTGCCCAAGGACACAACGTCATTTGGCACGGCTGGGAATCGAACTGGCAACCTTCAGATTACTAGCCCGACTCCCTCACCGCTCAGCCATCTGACTCAGCAGGCTTACCTCTTGTCACAGTGGGCTGCAGTCAGAACAAAGTTCTTCTGGATCAGCACCCCTCCACAGCTGTGTTTGAGGTTGTTCTGGACCGACGCCATGAAGGGAAACAAGCTCCTACCAGCCTTCTGCCCATTGATGATCTCAGTCCCTGACACACCTGCAACACATCACAACCCTGAACAACATGGAGTTTGATTTCAACCTCCAACTACAAGTACTAAATAAACCTACTGATGATGATCTTTCTGAGGTGTGGTTAGCTGGGCAGCTCTGTCTCAGGTAACTCACCTGTCAGTCCCTGGTGGGAGAGGAGGGCGGCCAGCAGCAGGGTGAGAGGGGCAGCCATGATGCCTGAGCGAAGTAAGGACCCTCTGATTGACTCTGCGTATTTATACAGAAGGGGGCCACGCTGTCAGAGCTCAGATCTGATGAGTCATGGAGCCACAAAGGGCATGATCTGTAGAGATGAAATGGTCACACACACACACAGATACATGCACAGACACACACACAAACATGCATGCACGCACAGGCCATGCACTCATCCCCATATATATCTCTAGGAAATGCCTGTTCACAGACACACTGGTGAAGGCACACACACACACACAGGTTTCACACAATCACACACACATGTTGTAAAGTAGCAGTAGTGTTCTCACTCGTGTGGTTTAGATGAGGTGAGACAGATTAGCTTCTCTGCTTGTCCTGGAGCCACCAGACGCAGCTCAGTAGATCATCTCTTCCTGTGACACCTCACATAGCTCAGGCAGCATGGCTGCATGTTACTGGAACCCTGCTGACTCACGCATGCCCCAGATGCTGCTGCTGGGCTTGTTGTTAGTAGATGTTACCACTTGGGATTACATTTACAGAACAAAGCAAGCAGTGTGTGGGTCTGGCTGTGTTCTGGTGGTCAGAGTCAATATATAAATGTTTATATTTTCATGCAAAGTACTTTTCAACAAAGTAGTGCATGGTACAGTGTATGGTAGAGTTAGGGTTAGAGACATTATTATGATGCAGAGACATCTGATAGTTCAAAGATTAGAGCTTCAAGTTGAGTCAGAATACAGATGCTGGAACAGTAAATGTGTGTTTGGTTTCTGTAAGACCAGAGAATTGAAGACTTTATGACCATAATAGGACTGGTTTACTGCAACAGTGACTCCCACAGTAACTGCCTCCCTTTCTGTCTCTGTGTGTGTGGGTATGTGTGTGTGTTGGTTACATTTCACATCTTTCCTAATACTGTCCTGTTGTGTCACCAACCAAATAATGTGCAGGCATCCTACCCTCTGCAGACATAACCCACCCACCAACCAACCCAACCTTCTTACAGCAGTACCAAGAGAGAGAGAGAGAGACAGACAGAGAGAGAGAGCAAGAGAGAGAGCAAAACAGAGACAGAGAGACAGAGAGAGAGACAAGAGAGAGAGACAGACAGAGAGACAGACAGAGAGACAGAGAGAGACAGAGAGGAGACAGAGAGAGAGAGACAGACAGAGAGAGAGAGACAGAGAGGGAGACAGAGAGAGACAGAGAGACAGAGAGAGAGATAGAGAGAGAGACAGAGAGAGAGAGAGAGAGAGAGAGAGAGAGAGAGAGAGAGAGAGAGAGAGAGAGAGAGAGTGAAAGAGCGCCTCTGCTGTACACAAGATGTACAGCACATGTACAGCAGAGGAGAGAGAGCGTCCTGACTCCTCAGTAGGGATGAGTGTGTATACAGTTTAGTTTCTCCAGTCTTAAACTAACACACAGACACAGGGGCACGCATACAGTTGAAACAAGGAATAATTGATCAACATTTTATTATGCTTCTCAAGCTGAACATGTACCAAGGCCCACACTCATCACTGAACGTATCTTAGCAACAGTGTATGCTTCCATGATCCTCTTCCTCTATTACTTCCAGTTCTTTTTTCCTACTTCCTGTTCATTTCCTTCTTAAGCCAGTGACACATGATGAGAAATATGCTCAGGGACGCAGAACGGGGTTAACCACTGGCTTTGGGGGTTTACAAGTAGGAAAGCAAGAAGTAGGAAGTGAGGGTTACATCTAACAGGAAGTGTGTGAGTTCTGTCCAACAGGAAGTGTGTGAGTTCTGTCCAACAGGAAGTGTGTGAGTGCTGTCCAACAGGAAGTGTGTGAGTGCTGTCCAACAGGAAGTGTGTGAGTGCTGTCCAACAGGAAGTGTGTGAGTGCTGTCCAACAGGAAGTGTGTGAGTGCTGTCCAACAGGAAGTGTGTGAGTGCTGTCCAACATGTGGTTGGTGGCGACACATGGGCCTTCCTCACCTTGTCATCAGACTAACCCGTCTCATGCTTCCTCTTCCTGTTTCCTCCTCCTGTTTCCTCTTCCTGTTTACATTTAGTCATTTAGCAGACGCTCTTATCCAGAGCGACTTACAGTAAGTACAGGGACATTCCCCCGAGGCAAGTAGGGTGAAGTGCCTTGCCCAAGGACACAACGTCATTTTGCATGGCCGGGAATCAAACCAACAACCTTCTGATTACTAGCCCGACTCCCTAACCGCTCAGCCATCTGACCCCCCTCTTCTGTTTCCTCTTCCTGTTTCCTTTCTCTCCTTTGTTTTTTGTTTTTAATTCCATTTCCTGTTTATGTTCCAAAGGATCTCTGATGCTGTTACCTTTAACCTGGAGCTGACCAATTAGATCAAGGGGGCATGTCTGATGAACCTATCAGATTACAGTAAGATACAGTCTGAACTACTACACAGCATGAATACAAACACAAAATAGAAACAAATTCACCAGTAAAAAATTCATGCAGTAAAAAACAAAAACAATATTGAAATATATTAAAAATTCTATGTGCAACAGGTGTTAGAAAGACGCAGATAAAATATATATAATAACCAGTTAAGTAATGTGCTAACCAACAAGTTTGAGACAGTCCTGGAGGAGCAGAGAGAGACAGGGATCCAGTCCTCCACCCGTCCTCCTGGATGCCTCCTCCTGGATCCCTCACTGGAGGACTGGGGGACTGGAGGACTGGAGGACTGGGGGGGTAGAGGACTGGAGGACTGGGGGACTGGGGGACTAGGGGGGTAGAGGACTGGAGGACTGGGGGGGGGGTAGAGGACTGGGGGACTGGGGGTGTAGAGGAGTGGAGGACTGGAGGACTGGGGGACTGGAGGACTGGGGGGGGAAGAGGACGGGGGTGGAGGGGTGGGAGATTGTGTGGGCGGGAGGAATTACCCCCTAGAGTCCAGGGTGTTGATGGGTCAGGGGTCAGACCAGCATGGAGAACCCCACTCCGTAGGGTCAGAGTCGGGGTGGTGTTGAGGGGTCAGGGGTCAGGGGTTACAGTTTGGGTGTTCCAGTGAGGGGGAGGTCTGGAGAGAGAGACAGACGGCGAATATGAACATCACTGTACATCCACAACAGAGGTGGGCATGCCTGGGTGTGAGGGGTGACCAATAGCAGCGCAGGGGGCGTAGCTAGGAAGGCAGCATGGGGAGGAAGTGGGTGGAGGGGTGACCAATAGCAGCGCAGGGGGCGTAGCTAGGAAGGCAGCATGGGGAGGAAGTGAGTGGAGGGGTGACCAATAGCAGCGCAGGGGACGTAGCTAGGAAGGCAGCATGGGGAGGAAGTGGGTGGAGGGGTGACCAATAGCAGCGCAGGGGGCGTAGCTAGGAAGGCAGCATGGGGGAGGAAGTGGGTGGAGGGGTGTCTCCTGCGGGCCTTGTGGCCTCGCCTCGGTTTCCCCCGGCCGTTCAGAGACACGAACATCTGCCGGCCGCCATGTTTCCAGCGGACTGAGGCATACGTGTTGTAACCGTTCTCCTCTATCCGCTCCTTAAACTTACAGCTGGGGCTGTACTTCACCTGGAGGAGGGGGAGGGAGGGGAGGAGGGGGAGGAGGACAGGGAGGAGGACGGGGAGGAGGACGGGGAGGGGGAGGGGAGGGGGAGGAGGGAAAGGGAGGACGGGGAGAAACAGGTTACTACAGATTGGCTTGGTTGAAACTGACGCTCTCTATAAACCAACACAGAGAGCAAAGGTCAGAGTCCGTATTCACACACTCACACACACACACACACACACACTTGACACTTGGCTGTCTGCATGTTTAATCTCAGAGAATTTCTGCTGAAGTCTGGTTTTATCTGTAACTACTGTCAGTTCTGAAGCAGTCGTAGGCAGGTGTGTGTTGGTCTTGTAGGCAGGTGTGTGGTGGTCTTGTAGGCAGGTGTGTGGTGGTCTTGTAGGCAGGTGTGTGTTGGTCTTGTAGGCAGGTGTGTGTTGGTCTTGTAGGCAGGTGTGTGTTGGTCTTGTAGACAGGTGTGTGTTGGTCTTGTAGGCAGGTGTGTGGTGGTCTTGTAGGCAGGGGGAAGACCAGGTAGTGGGCTTTATCTTCTGAATGTTTTATATGCTTTCAGTAAAGAGGGGGTGACATGCAGATAGTAATATTCTTAATTGGGTGTGCTCAAGCCTTCGGCGAGCACAACCATTGTTCTCTCACATATATATTATAATTTTTCTTCTTTCTTTTCACACCCTAAGGATCCCTCAATATTTGGGCTACATAGACAACGTTGGTGTCAAAAGGTTTGTCTTGTTAGCGATTGCATTGCTTCTATTTTTATTTCCGTTCCGTTGCACGGTTTAGGAGCTTTCAACGTTTTTGGGGCAAAAAGTGCCTTTTGTGCACAAAGGGAACTCAGTGCTAGCCTACGTCACAACGTCACAACGACAGCACACGTTAGCAACGACGCATAGATACGACGTGCATAGATGTGCTAGTAAGACTGTTGCACATAACAGCGTATCGTATCGTGCCGTGTTGTACTAGCAGCATCATACATTTAAGCAATTCAAGACTTGCATGTACAGTAAGTAATGTCACATTAAATAATGTATTTAAACTCAAGCTTGTGTGGTGCATCGCTGTCTTCAATGCCACAGCCTAAACTTTGTCAAAAGAAATGTTTTTCATTTCCAGCACATTCAGTGAAGTTTGGCTAGCAACAGCAGCTAGGCTAGCTTGCTCGTAGCACAATTCAGCTTCTCCACACAGGGTTCTAGACTGAGACCAAATGGATGCTTTTGGCTTTGTTACTGACAATGAATGCTTCCAGCAAACTTCTTTTGAATTAGCCAGTTCCCCCTAAATAAATATCATGCTTATTTACGTGTTTGGGGGCATATTTTCAGTTAGCAGATGGTACTGTTTGAATCGTGATTCCATCTGAAAAATACTGCTGGTGACAACGTTGTTAGAATAGCTTGTTTCAAAGGGGGTTCGGCTTGTTTCATAATAAATGGACCCATCTGCAACCGACGCAAGCAAGCACACCCTACAATTTCCCCAGAAATTGTAGGGTGTGCTTGCTTGCGTCGTACCCCCGTCGTACATTGTACCCTCTCTAGTTACATCTGTGTTCTCTCCATGCTGACTCATCTCAAACTCATCAACCACAACCCAGCTTGGTCATCACCACGGATACACACCTGTCTCTCTGTCACACACGTCTCTCTGTCTGGCTGGTGTGTGTGCCTGAGAGTGTGTGCGTGGGACCCCTGTGTGTGTGTGTGTGTGTGGGACCCCTGGGTCTGTGCGTGTGTGTGTGTGTGCGTGCGTGAGACAGCGAGTAAGGAAGCAAGTTTACCGAGCCGAAGAGAGTTCCTTTCTTGGACATGGCCAGGTACAGACCGGTGCTGACAGACTTGATGGCCACAACCCCGACACTGACCGAGCGGATCTCCAGCAGACCTGGGGGGGGGGAGGGGTGGGGGGGGGGGGTTAGAAACAGGCCTGGTTCCCATGAGAAGACAGTCTTGGTTGGTGATGAGGAGACCTGGGGGAGGCTTCACAACCCTGAACCAGAACCACATGACATGCCATGGTGGGGTTAGGGTTAGGGTTAGGTCCAGTCTGATGCTGGGAGAGTTCCTCTCCACGGCCACCAGATGGAGCTCTACTCTCTGGGTCTGTTCCTCTACATCCCTCTGTCTCTGGGGGGGGCAACCCTATCCTCCCCTCGTCTTCTCTCCCCTCCACCAAGACCCTAACCCTAACCCCCCTCCTCTCCTCTCCTCCCCCCTCCACCAAAACCCTAACCCCCCTCCTCTCCTCCTCTCCTCCTCTCCTCCCCCTTCACCCTAACCCTCACCAGCCCACAGTATAAGATACCCGTGTTGTGACAACGCAGGTAGATCTTTTGCAGGGGGTGGGGGGGGCGACAGGAAGTGTGGGTTACAAGACAGGAAGTGTAAGTTAGAGGACAGTTGGCACTCGGGGCACTGTACCACAGAGGAAGAACGAGTCACACAGCTGACACCACACATTAGACATCCTGGCAGGTTAGGCACACACACACACCTCACACACAGTTCACACACACACCTCACACTCACACACACACATCACACAAGGGGTCCAGCTTTGTGCTGGCACAGTTTTGCTTCCCTGGGCGGCCGGGCCGGGTGGGGCAGAGCCGTTCTAGGGACCAGACTGCCCCTTCAGAGGCTGCTTTAAGACTGGGACAGAAGACAAAACCAAGCTAGTAACCACCACTATCCCCCTCTCTCCCACCCTCTCTCTCCCCCTTCTCTGGCCCTCTCTCTCTCCCTCTTTAGCTTTATCAGTCAGTCAGGCCATCCATCTAATAACACTGTGTGGTGTGTGTGTCACAAACACACACACCAGGACCATGTTGAGGAACTGCGGAAGTGTTTCATTAACCAATCACCTGATAAGGCCAGCGTTCCACAGTCTAAAGGCCAGGGTCAAATGAGACCAATTACCTCAGACTCCGTAAGAGGCTGGGGTAGAGGCTGTGGTAGAGGCTGGGGTAGAGGGAGGGGCATGAGGGAAGGCAGGAGGGGGGGCAGGAGGGGTGGAGGGTAGGCAGGAAGGGGGGGCAGGAGGGGAGGAAGGAGGGGAGGCAAGATGGGGGGACTGCCTCCAAATTATGCATCACCGTGGTAACAATCAGGAGGCAGGACAGCAATTGCATCCAGCTGGTCATGTGATCCCCTGTGACATCACTGCTGCTGGGGGGCAGCCTGGGGTGCTCTACCTGGACTGTGTGTGTGTGTGTTGGTAATAATAATGCGTCACTGACCACACCCTGGCCTTCTAAACAAAGAGGGACCTAAGTTACCTTGACAATGATAAGGGAGGAAAGGGGTGTGGTGTGTTGTGGTGCTGCTACACTAGGGGAACGGAGGGTGTGTGTGTGAGGGTGTGTGTGAGGGTGTGTGTGTGAGGGTGTGTGTGTGTGTGTGTGGGTGTGTGTGTGTGAGGGTGTGTGTGTGTGTGTGGGTGTGTGTGTGTGTGAGGGTGTGTGTGTGAGGGTGTGTGTGTGAGGGTGTGTGTGTGTGTGTGTGTGGGTGTGTGTGTGTGTGAGGGTGTGTGTGTGTGTGTGAGGGTGTGTGTGAGGGTTTGTGTGAGGGTGTGTGTGTGAGGGTGTGTGTGTGAGGGTGTGTGTGTGTGTGTGAGGGTGTATGTGTGAGGGTGTGTGTGTGAGGGTGTGTGTGTGTGGGTGTGTGTGTGAGGGTGTGTGTGTGAGGGTGTGTGTGTTGTGTGTTTGTTTAACAGCCTGATTCTACCGTTACCTGACTTCCTCAGGGCGAGTCATAACCTGGAGACCGGACAAGTGTTTGAAGCCTTCAGCCCCACACACACACACACCCTCACACACATGCACACACACCCTCACACACACATATACCATACACCCCCCCACACAAACAACCCCCCCCCCTCCCGCCTCCCTCACACACCCAAAACCTCAACAGAGTGTGCTGTTCACCAGGTCAGACCAGCTGTGGTCCAGGTGGATTGGACCGGGGGAAAGAAACGCAAAAAAAAACAAGTTTGGTCGTGCAGTATAATCAGCCAATGAGTGTGTCTGGAGCCGAGCTTATAGTCTCTATGATCTTGCACTCTCTGCCTGCGATAGGCTACTGGGGTACCAGGGGGCAGGTCCAGGTCACTGCTGTGTAATTAACCAGGCACGGCCTATGACCTCCACCAGGAAGTGATGCGTACCTTCCTCTCAGGGCTTGGGTAAACAAAGTGACCAGTTTTCCTCTCCATCATGCCAGCTCTAACCCTAACCCTCCCAGGAACACAGGCCCTCTCAACCCAGCCACAGACAGGAGGAGAGGGAGAGAGGGAGGGTAGAGGGAGGTGGAGGAGGGAGGGAGGAAGGTGGAGGGAGGGAGGGAAGAGGAGGAGGAGGAACACAGGCCCTCTCAACACCTAGCCACCGAGAGGAGGAGGGAGGAGAGGAGATGAGGAGGGAAGGAGGTGGAGGGAGAGAGGGAGAGTAGATGGAGGGAGGTGGAGAAGGGAGGGAGGTGGAGGGAGGGGGGTGGAGAAGGGAGGTGGAGGAGGGAGGGGGGTGGAGAAGGGAGGTGGAGGAGGGAGGGAGGGAGGTGGAGGGAGGGGGGTGGAGAAGGGAGGGAGGTGGAGGGAGGGGGGTGGAGAAGGGAGGTGGAGGGAGGTGGTCTGTACTGCAGTCTGCCAGAAGTGAGTTGTCTGTCTCTCAGCTGATGTTAATCTGCATTATTTGACTGACAAATCTGTCTGCCTCCCCCCCAGCCCCAGCCCCAGCCTCTCCCTCTGTAACCAGGAGGAGCCTCTTACTGATACCAACAGAGGAGAGGATATTCATGCTCAGAGGTGCAACTTGAGTTTAATGATTAGCAGGAAGCAGCATCAGATCCTGGTGTCCAGGGCTTCCTGTGGGGAGATGGAGGGTTAGGGTTTCACTGAGAAGACTTTCAGTCTCAGATTCCAGCCTCTTACCGTCTGCTGCATCTAGTACCAGCAGGAACATCTTATCCCTCTCTATCATTTTCTCCCTCTCTCTTGTTCTATACCTCTGTGCTTCTCTCTCTCCTTCCCTCTCTTTCTATGTGGGATTGATCCAGGCGGTACAGCCATGTACAGCAGACTTCCAGAGCATACACACACACACACACTCTGCATGACTCTGCACCCAGACAGTAGGAGCTGGGCATGGGTGAGGGCCGGACTGAGAAGAAAGGAGCAGGGAGGAGAAGAGGAGGAGAGAGGAGGGGAGGAGAGGAGAGAGGAGGAGAGGAGGAGAGAGGAGGAGAGGAGGAGGAGAGAGGAGGGGAGGAGAGGAGAGAGGAGGAGAGGAGGAGAAAGGAGGAGGAGAGGAGGGAAGAAGAGAGGAGGAGAGAGGATGGGAGGAGAGGAGAGAGGGGAGGGGGAGCGGAGGAGGAGAGGAGGAGGGGAGGAGAGGAGGAGAGGAGGAGAGGAGAGAGGAGGAGAGGAGGGGAGGGGAGGAGAGAGGAGGGTTAGTCTCTAGGAGAGAGCAGCAGTCTTATTCTGCAGGGTGTCTGTGTGTTCATCAAATATGCAACACTTCCTGTCCTGTCCATGTGCCTGTTTGTGTACGTGTGTGTATGTGTGTGTGTGTGTGTATTTCTTTCCACTGAAGGAGAAGCTGGAGGTCGGAGGCTATGAGAGCTACTGCTGCTCAGTCTCACACACACACACACACACACACACACACTGTGTGGCTGTTCCCAGCTGTGTTCCTCTGCAGGATGGAAAACATGGAGTCATTTTGCTGCTTAACAAGGTAACAAGCAAATACATCCAGACATCATCTCTCAGTGCTGCCCAGACAACACAGGGGTCAGCACTGGGACACACACACACACACGCACGCAGGTCAGCTGTCGCACACAGAGAAGATGCACAACCTGTGGAGTGACCTGGCTGAGTGCATGTGTGTGTGTAGTTGAGTATACGTATGTGTGTATGTGTGTGTGTGTGTGTGAGTGTCCAGTCACAGGTGTCCCATTAAATTCCAGGTCCTCTTATCAAGAAATCTTGAAAAGCACACACACCCTACACACACCCCACACACCACACACACCATACACACTCACACACATATGCAGTCACCCAGTCACACACACACACAAAGAGTTAACAAACAAATGCTCAATCTGTGTGTTTGGGTTAAGGTTAGAGTTCTGCTCCCATGTGAAGCTACCTCTCTTCCTGAGTATTCCCTGCCCGCCAACCTAGCAACACCTCCTCTGCTTCCAAACATCTACCTAGCAACACCTCCTCTGCTTCCAAACACAGAGCAATAACAGCCCGGGCCGAGGATCTCCTCTGAACCACTATAACACTATCAACCAGATAAGAGTTCAACAGCA
>CM042859.1:113241-180741 GCA_023658055.1 Thaleichthys pacificus
GTCGCTCTGGATAAGAGCGTCTGCCAAACGACTAAATGTCCTACTGGGAGGCGGCGCCGGGAATGCCAACGCTAACTCTTGTCCTACCTTGTTGTACCAGGCCGTCACTATCAGCTTCTCTTTGTACTCTCTCAGCTAGGCCCGCTCACACTCACTGAGGTAGCTAGCTGAGGTCTAGAAGCTCGTTGGTTCTACCTGCAGATCCAGCTCCTGGCAGCACTGAGCAAGCTCCTCCTTCTCTGCTCCTATCTCAACCAGCTCCTCCTGGGCCGTCTTCAGCTGGGGGGGACAGGAAGTCAACAGGAAGTTACCAGCAGGAGGGACAGGAAGTCAGCAGGAAGTGTAACAGGTGTGCTAGCAGGATGACATCAGTGTGACATCACCACATACCTGCAGCTCCAGGTCTCCAGGGGGCTGGGATCCAAACTGGACCACAGAGTCCTTCCTCATCAGCTAGGGAGCAGGGAGGGGAGAGAGGGAGAGAGAGACAGAGAGAGAGATACAGACAGACAGACAGAGAGACAGAGAGAGAGACAGAGCGAGAGAATATTCCTTCATTCAGGCCAGAATATCAACCAGCTCCGTAGTAATAACCCCCTCCCTCCCTCTACACAGAAATAAGAATGTACTCAAACACACGTTGTGCTTCAGGCTAGCCAGGACAGTTCTTTATTCTGTGCACAAGTCTTCCTCTACAACCTAATCAACGCACTCTCTTTAGCTGTGACCAACACTGCCACCTATTGGTACACATAGGCTATTCAACTATCATTACATAGCGATTAGCAGGAAAAAGTTTGGAGCAGCAGTCGCTCGGGTAAACAGCTTTAGAAACTGTTCTTTTTAGTTTACTCTGAAAGAAAATCTGCTGCTGTTTACCCAGTGAGAGAATCAATGTTTAAGAGCTCGATTCAATCCAGCCACAGCTTCTGCAGCATGTATTTCACTGAGAAAACGAATAACAAATACGTTTAACTACTGGCCACACGAGCTGACTAAAGCAGCAACATTCCAATGTTAAGTTGTAATTATAGAAGGCTTGTTAACCTGTCTACCATATGAGTTACAGAGGGGAGACACGTTATATCAGGCCGTTTTTCATCAGATATAATGTGTATCCCCTCCCCTAACATGCAAAGGGTCTGTCCTGCCATCATGCGTGTTATTTTCTGTGTTCTTCTGGTGACAATGAACAACCTGAGATAATATGGAGATTGAGACAAAATTGTTAAATCTGCTTTAAAATAACTGAAATAAACAACCGTCATGTATGTGTGCAACTATTTGTAAAACTGGCCCTTTATCAGAGAATGTCTAATAAAAGGAGAACCAGAGAATGTCTAATATGGGGAGAACTGCCACTCTAGAACTTGCAAAAACTACAATCAAATCTGAGATCTTTCAACGACAATCAGGCGAAAGAGACAAATTTAGCCGTTCAGCTCCAAAGACTCCCATTCATTTTGCACTCATTGCCTCATGCCGGCGATCACCCCCAGTGGACCTCTGGTGGAACTGCAACCAAATTCGGTACAAAGGGGCTTACAGTTTTTCTCAATTGCTAAAACACTAAAACCCATTGGCTGAACAAAGTTCTCAGTTGCCTGAACTCATGTAGCTAATTGTGCAGTCTGTTGTCAATACCTTAAACCATTTCACATGGTAAAACACAATTAGCAGATCTCACTTAGACTTTTCAGCAAACTCTAAACACATTCTCATTCTCAAAACACATTCTGCTCTCTAATGCACATGTCATCCATACTGGTAAACACAAATGGCAACAATCAAATACAAATAGAGAAAACATGTCATTGACAAAACACAACCACTCAAAATTGATTTCACTTGTTTCAAATGATGTGACACAACCAATATAAGCCAGTTCAGAGAGCAAAGGTTGTTGAAGGTGGGAAAATATTGCTTGTGATGTCGATGAAGTGCTCTGGCCTGACCCAGCCCAAAGACAAGAAGAAGCACATTGATCACATGTTTACTCCTTTGATTTTTGTCCCTTTTAGTATTGTATACTGTAGTACAGTGCATTGTAGGCTGTATACTGTACAATGAACACATTGTATGGCCCTGAACATTGTGCTTCTTACAGTAACAGTACTGACTGCTCAATAGATTTTGACTGGTTGCAGGTTCATATCAACAAAGAACAAGAGTGAGTTGTGAGTAGTGAGATGCAGGGTACAGTACTGTATAGGAGTACAAGGAGGAGAAAGAACAAAACAATTGCAAAGAGCAAAGCAGAGTAGTCATTTCTGATCAATTTTGAGCTACTATGATAGAAATAATTCGTTCATCAAAAGACAATGACGGATAAATATGAAATTTGTTTAGAGATTAAAAATGTACTTCTTCATTTGGTCAATGTTTAATACAGTACCCATATATTTATATTTTCTGTAAACTCTGTAAAACCTAAGATTAAAAATGTGCCTAAAGCCATGTTCGAGCTACATCATTCTATCTGCGATCTTCCAGCCATGCCTGCCTCCACTTGAAACCACTGTGTTCGATTCCTTTGGTCTGTTTCAACATGTCAGCCCCGTGTGTAGAGGTGTAATGCGGCTGTCATGTCAACATGTCTCTGCTCAGACTATGTGCCTTTCCCCGATGTCTGAGTGGCCGAGCTCTGCTCGACACAAGCGTCTTTCGAGTGTCACATGCGAGGCGACGTCCCGTGTGTCATACCGTCCGGGAGGCGGCGGAGCGGTCTCGAGCAGGTACGTTCGTCTCCCGAGGAGCCGGTGGCGAGCAGCCAGCCTGATTGCTTGAAGCAGGATGAGTAGATTACCGTGTCTTGCCTTTACGATGTCTGTGTGTTGTCTGTTGTCCTCTAAGGGAACCCGTGGACTTTTCAACGGCAGAATTTCTCGGCCCGTGCACGAGCTGTCTTTCCCAGGGCGGCCGACGGCAGGAAGAGAACGCGGGAGCAGTCGGTGTTGCTGGACGGTAGGAACGGATGTATCTGGTTCGCGTCCTGACTAACTATTATCAATAGATACATGGTAGCCTAAGATTTAACTAAAAGCTGGCTAGGAAACAAATGTCGACAACGTAGTTAGCTAGTCCTTTGTTAGGTTTATGTTACGGTGGTGTTAACATACAAAACAGTTGTTGTAAAATCTACTTGTTCCTAACTTAGCTTCATTCCATCAGATTCCATCAGATCACTTAAATGCTTTATTTTTTCTCTCCTCTCCTCTCCTCTCCTCTCCTCTCCTCTCCTCTCCCTCCCTCCCTCAGTCCTAGAAGCCCGGATCCAGCAGCTTCAATGTGACTTCCTCCTGGAACCCCCGCCCTCCCAGGCCCCGCCCCTCAGACCCCCCCAGCAAGGCAGAGGTGGGGCCCCAGCCAGGCTCCCAGTGGGGGGCCAGCCCAGGGGGGCGGCAGGGGGCGGCCCCCCTGGGAAGGAACAGGCCAGCCGCTGGATGGAGAAGCTGAACAAGGAGAAAAGGGTAACCAATACAAAGCTGCAGAGGATCCAGCAGAAGAACACCAATACCCTCACCTCCAAGACCCCCACCCTCACCTCCAAGACCCCCACCCTCACCTCCAAGACCCCCACCCTCACCTCCAAGACCCCCACCCTCACCTCCAAGACCCCCACCCTCACCCTAACCTCCAAGCCCACCACCAAGACTACCTCCAAGCCCACCACCAAGACTACCTCCAAGCCCACCAGCAAGACTACCCCAAGACTACCTCCAAGACTACCTCCAAACCCACCACTAAGAGTACCAGAAACCCTGCCTCTAAGGCCAGGATGATGGCTGAGGCTGGGAGGGAGGCTGGGGCGGAGGCCATTGTGAGGACTGGGCCTAAAGCAGAGACTAAGGTCAAGACTAAGGTCAAGACTAAGGTTAGAGCTGGTGGAGGGGCCGGAGGTGGAGGTGCTGGAGGTGGAGGGGGGCAGAGGAAGGCTGAGGTGTCTAGGGAGGCTGGGCAACAGGAGGAGGCTGGGCAGCATGAGGAGGCCAGCTGGGACAGGGAGCTGGAGGGGCTACAGGAGCTACAGGCACGGATCAACCAGCTGGCCGAGGCCGAGGCCGGGGCTGGGGCTGGGGGGGAGCAGGGCCACAGCCCCACGGCGGTACGGTCCTACCTGGAGGCGTGTGTGGTGGCGCTGGACGTCAACGTGGCTCATCGCTTCCTGCTGGAGCAGCATCGCCGTCTGAAGAGACGCAACATGCTGACCACCGCCGAGTACAACACCATGATGAGGGCCTGGGCCAAGAGGGTGAGGAGGGGGAGGAGGGACTGTGTAGGTAGGTGCGTGCGTGTGTGTGAGGTCTGATGGTGTGTGTGTCCCATGCAGGGTAACCTAGGTAACGTGCGTCGTATCTTCACGCTGCTGGATGAGGCGGGGCTGAAGCCAGACCTGGGCTCCTACGCTGCCGCCCTGGAGGCCATGGGCCGCATCACATCCTGCCCCGCGCACATCATCCTCAGGTACACACGAACATCATCCTCAGGTACACACGCACATCATCCTCAGGTACACACGAACATCATCCTCAGGTACACACGAACATCATCCTCAGGTACACACAAACATCATCCTCAGGTACACACGAACATCATCCTCAGGTACACACGAACATCATCCTCAGGTACACACGAACATCATCCTCAGGTACACACGAACATCATCCTCAGGTACACACGAACATCATCCTCAGGTACACACAAACATCATCCTCAGGTACACAACGAACATCATCCTCAGGTACACACGAACATCATCCTCAGGTACACACAAACATCATCCTCAGGTACACACGAACATCATCCTCAGGTACACACGAACATCATCCTCAGGTACACACGAACATCATCCTCAGGTAGGTGAGTGTGTGTGTGCGTGCGCAGGTGTCTAAGCCAGCTAGAGGGGGATGGTCTGAGTCTGGATGGCATCTTCAGAAAGGTGATGTTCAAGCAGGATGAGAAGGACATGGTTCTGAAGGCTGTACATGCCGTCCAGCCAGGACTACCAGCCCAGCAGCTCCTTCACCCAGCCTCTCTGCTCCTCTCCTCTGGTCAAAGACTTCTACACCCAGGTGAACCTCTCCTCTTTCCTACATCTTTACCTTCAGTTCTAAGAGCAGGACCTTTGTAGACAAGCTTACCTCTTGTTGATATTCTGTTAGTCAGGCTGCAGTATAGCAACATGTTCTGCCCAAAACTAGCCTGTGATGGATCTGTTGTCCAGGAAAATGACACTTTATTTGACTGATTTATTATCATTTTCTGACTGACTGTGGGTGTATGTGTATGTGCATGTGTGTTCAGCGTGGAGAGGCGTCCTACCCTAAGCTGCCGTTCTCCCATGCGGAGCTGCAGAGGAAGTTCAGGCAGCAGCTCAGTGAGGAGCAGGCCTGCACCGTCACCATCCAGTCAGTAGAGAGCAGCAAACCTGTCACTCCCCACGCTTCCAGGATGGTACACACACCCTACACCTACACCCACACACCCACACACCCTACACCCACACACCCTACACCCACACACCCACACACCCTACACCCACACACCCTACACCCACACACCCTACACTCACACACCCTACACCCACACACCCTACACCCACACACCCTACACCCACACACCCTACACCCACACACCCTACACACACACACCCTACACCCACACACCCACACACCCTACACACACCACACCCTACACACACACACCCTACACCCACACACCCTACACCCACACACCCTACACACATACACCCACACACCCTACACGCACACACCCTACACACACACACCCTACACACACACATCCTACACACACACCATACACACACACACACTAACGTGGTCCCGGTTAACCCTCCTTCCCTCCCCCTCCTGTCCTGCAGAGGGAGCTGTTGTGTGAGCTGCGCTCCCAGTGGCAGAGCAGCCTCCTGCTGGCCTTCAGAGAGACCAGGCAGGCCCTGGCCTCCAGCAACCACCATCACCTCAAGACCAGCTTGTACCCCTACCTGTGTCTGCTCCAGGACCAGGACTACACCGGCATCATGATGCAGGTAGCACACACACACACTCTCACACACCCACACACACACACTCTCACACACCCCACACACACTCTCACACACCCACACACACACACTCTCACACACCCACACACACACACTCTCACACACCCTGACCTCTGTCTTTTCTCTTCTACTCATCCTCTGTTGTGTCCTGTCTATCTTCCTCCCTCATCCTTCTCTCCCTCCCTCATCCTTCTCTCCCTCCCTCATCCCTCTATCCCTCCCTCATCCCTCTATCCCTCCCTCATCCTTCTATCCCTCCCTCATCCTTCTATCCCTCCCTCATCCCTCTATCCCTCCCTCATCCCTCTATCCCTCCCTCCCTCCAGAGCCTGCGAGGGATGTCACCCCAGGGGGACTCTCTGCACAGCCTGGCTCGCTCTCTGGGGACGCAGGTCCACAGCAAGTTGTGTGTCCAGGACAGGAACCACAGCAGGATGGTGCACAAGCTGGGCCAAGTCTACCAGGAGTACACACACCTGCTGGCCCAGGACACGGAGGTAAACACACACACACACACAGCATCAGTCTCCTGTAGGAAGCATTCATTATATGACATGTCCATAACCCCACTCCCCCCAGTCCTCCTCCTCCCTTCCAGGGAGCACTGGTGTCGTGTGGAAGCTGCCCAGGCCTCAGGGCCCTCCCTCCAGGGGGACGATGCCCCGTGGCCCCCCATGCTGGTGCTGGAGCTGGGCACCTTCCTGGTAGAGCTAATGGTGAAACACCTGCAGGTTCGCAGCAACATCCTGAACCCCCAGCAGACAGACAGCAAGATGGTCCCCATCCTCTACCACATGTACACCTTCCGCAGCGTGAAGCAGGTAAGCACCCTCTGAACACACCCTGCCTCCACTGAACACACCCTGCCTCCACCTGAACACACCCTGCCCCACCTGAACACACCCTGCCTCCACCTGAACACACCCTGCCTCACCTGAACACACCCTGCCTCCACCTGAACACACCTGCCTCCACCTGAACACACCCTGCCTCCACTGAACACACCCTGCCTCCACCTGAACACACCCTGCCTCCACCCTGAAACACACCCTGCCTCCACCTGAACACACCCTGCCTCTCCACCTGAACACACCCTGCCTCTCACCTGAACACACCCTGCCTCCACCTGAACACACCCTGCCTCCACCTGAACACACCCTGCCTCACCCTGAACACACCCTGCCTCCACCTGAACCACCCTGCCTCCACCTGAACACACCCTGCCTCCACCTGAACACACCCTGCCTCCACCTGAACACACCCTGCCTCTCCACCTGAACACACCCTGCCTCCACCTGAACACACCCTGCCTCCACCTGAACACACCCTGCCTCCACCTGAACACACCCTGCCTCCACCTGAACACACCCTGCCTCCACCTGAACACACCCTGCCTCCACCTGAACACACCCTGCCTCCACCTGAACACACCCTGCCTCCACCTGAACACACCCTGCCTCCACCTGAACACACCCTGCCTCCACCTGAACACACCCTGCCTCCACCTGAACACACCCTGCCTCCACCTGAACACACCCTGCCTCCACCTGAACACACCCTGCCTCTACCTGAACACACCCTGCCTCTCCACCTGAACACACCCTGCCTCTACCTGAACACACCCTGCCTCCACCTGAACACACCCTGCCTCCACCTGAACACACCCTGCCTCCACCTGAACACACCCCTGAACACACCCTGCCTCCACCTGAACACACCCTGCCTCCACCTGAACACACCCTGCCTCCACCTGAACACACCCTGCCTCCACCTGAACACACCCTGCCTCCACCTGAACACACCCTGCCTCTCCACCTGAACACACCCTGCCTCCACCTGAACACACCCTGCCTCCACCTGAACACACCCTGCCTCCACCTGAACACACCCTGCCTCCACCTGAACACACCCTGCCTCCACCATCTAAATATCTCTGTCTCCATCTGCCCCCCCCCAGGTCGGCTTCATCAAGCCCCACCCCATCCTGAGCCAGATACAGCTGGACGCCATGGAAACGACCTTGACGTTTGACTCTTATGTGATGCCCATGTTGTGTCCTCCCCTCCCCTGGACCAGCACACGCTCTGGTGGCTACCTTGTCACCCCCGCCAAGATCATGCGTACGGGCGGAGCAGCCCAGCATGAGGTGTGTGTGTGTGTGTTTGTGTGTACGTGGTCTCACAGCGAGGTGTGTGTGTAAAGACTGGATAGGTATATGTATTAGTGGTGGATATGGATTGGAGTCGCCTGGTGATATGAACACCAGTACTAACATGGGTCTGGTGATATGAACACCAGTACTAACATGGGTCTGGTGATATGAACACCAGTACTAACATGGGCCTGGTGATATGAACACCAGTACTAACATGGGTCTGGTGATATGAACACCAGTACTAACATGGGTCTGGTGATATGAACACCAGTACTAACATGGGTCTGGTGATATGAACACCAGTACTAACATGGGTCTGGTGATATGAACACCAGTACTAACATGGGCCTGGTGATATGAACACCAGTACTAACATGGGCCTGGTGATATGAACACCAGTACTAACATGGGCCAGCGCCAGCCTCAAGACCACAATCTCAACATGGCTTAGAACCAGCTGACCACTAACCTGGATATTCTTTAACAGTCCTAGTATGTATAAATCTAATATGTACGGATCATGCCTGGTTGCTTCTGCGGAGTCCATTATCAGGTGATAATGTACACCTTGAAGGGCATTATCCCACTATTATGTCACTTGGCAAAACATTTTTTTTTACAAACGTTAATTCATGTTTTCATGCGTTTTGCAATAGAAATCAACTTGCCAACTCTGATATTTCTAGTCCACTCAGCTCATAGAACCAACACCGGCTTTCCTTTGGCTGAGCTATTAGCCAGAAAGATAACGTTATGCTAGCAAGATTCAAAGGCAATAACATTGTGTACGGTTGACAAACAGTACACAATGTTATTGCCTTTGAATCTTGCTTTGCTTTGGTTGACAAACAGTAAATATAATTTGACAATATGTTTGACAAGAAGATTAGCTAGCTAACCAGCCATGTCACTGTCCCAAAATCAATATCAAGATTTTCACGAACAAAGTATTGGCCATACTAGTACTAGGCTACAGTACGGCCGCAGCCTGTGGAGCGAGTTGAATAGAAAATGGATGTGAGATGACTGCATCAAAGTTGACATATTCTCCAAGCGGTAGCTAATTATAATTGGACAGTAAATTCAGAAAAGTCACTCGTTGTAATTACCTGTTAGCTTGTTAAAGTATTTCAAAATTGTAAATGGAGACTTTGACTGCGTCCCTGTTGTTATGGTTACTTATTTCAGACACTTTGTACAGGCTCATATACTATGTAGCCAGCGGAATCATTTAGAACGGTGAACAGACAGTTCTGCTGGAACTACTTAGTAGGTGTACATTATCACCTGATAACGGACACCCCTGCAGCCAATCAGAATCGAGTATTCACCCAGACTATGGTATAAGTATAAATCTAATATATATAAACTTACGTGATGTTGCAGGTTCTGTTGGACCGGACGCCCACCCAGAGCTTGCACGCCGTGCTGGACTCTCTGAACCAGCTGGGGAACTGTGCCTGGAGGGTCAACCAGCATCTCCTAGACGTCATCATCTCCTTGTTCAACGACCGCGGCAACGAGAAGCTGGCGGTGCCCCCGCCCGTGTCTGAGGGCCCGGAGGTCCCCCGCTTCAGCCCCAGAGACCCTGCAGTCAGCCCCGCCCAGAAGGCTACCCTGAAGACCCAGGCCAACAAGGTGGGTGGAGGAGGGTGTGTGTGTAGGAGAGTGTGTGTGTGTAGGAGAGTGTGTGTGTAGGAGAGTGTGTGTGTAGGAGAGTGTGTCTGTAGGAGAGTGTGTGTGTAGGAGAGTGTGTGTGTAGGAGAGTGTGTGTGTAGGAGTGTGTCTGTAGGAGAGTGTGTGTGTAGGAGAGTGTGTCTGTAGGAGAGTGTGTGTGTAGGAGAGTGTGTGTGTAGGAGAGTGTGTGTGTAGGAGAGTGTGTGTGTGTAGGAGAGTGTGTGTGTGTGCATCATGTTACTAATCGTCCCACAGGCTAAGAAGCGCCTCAGTGAGATGCACAGCTTGAGAGTATCTGCGCTGTACAAGCTGTCCATCGCCCTCCACCTGAGGGAGCAGGTCTTCTGGTTCCCCACAACATGGACTTCAGAGGCCGCACCTACCCCATTCCCCCACACCTCAACCACCTGGGCAGCGATGTGACCCGGGCCATCCTGGTGTTTGCAGAGGGCCGTCCGCTGGGTCCGCGGGGGCTGGACTGGGTCAAGATTCACTTGGTGAATCTGACAGGGCTGAAGAAGCGTTGCTCTCTGCAGGAGAGGCTGGACCACGCCAACAGCCTCATGGAGGACATCCTGGACTCTGCTGACCACCCCCTGACAGTGAGACCAGCGACACACACACACACACACACACACAGAGACCCTGGAGACACACACACACATGTTTTTCTGTGTGTGTGTCTTTCTGCGTGTGTGTAAGGGGAGAGGTTGGTGGATGGAAGCCGAGGAGCCCTGGCAGGCTCTGGGCTGCTGTATGGAGATCGCCAACGCAACCAGGTCATCTGACCCTGCCCAGTACATATCACACCTGCCAGTCCACCAGGTGAGCTAGCGCCTCACACACCTAAACACACCCCACACACACCTAAACACACCCCACACACACCTAAACACACCCACACACACCTAACCCCCCCCTTGCCCCCCAGGACGGCTCCTGTAACGGGCTGCAGCACTACGCAGCTCTGGGTCGGGACGTCGTGGGAGCCACCTCCGTCAACCTGGCGCCCTGCCCCCTGCCCCAGGACGTCTACAGCAGCGTGGCCCAGCAGGTACCATGACCCTGGCCCTGACCCTGGCCCTGACCCTGGCCCTGACCCTGACCCTCGCCCTGACGTGTGTGTGTGGTTTGTGCAGGTGGAGGTGTTCCGCTGCAGGGATGCTGCGCGGGGCGTGCAGGTGGCGCAGGTGCTGGAGGGGGGTGGTGGGCAGGAGGGTGGTGAAGCAGACTGTGATGACCGTGGTGTACGGGGTGACGCGCTACGGGGGACGACTACAGATAGAGAAGAGACTGAGAGAGGCCGAGGACTTCCCCCGGGTGGGGTGCACACCTCACACATATCTCACACTCACCTCGCACACACACACACACCCCTTACACTTATACACAGTATAATGCCTAAGTCATTTGCGTGTGCGTGTGCGTAGGAGTACCTGTGGGAGGCATCTCACTACCTCGTGCACCAGGTGTTCAACAGTCTGAAGGAGATGTTCACTGGTACCAGAGAAATCCAGGTAACACACACACACTCACATATACACACTCCATGCCGACCTACATCTGCTGTCTGCCCAGGTGACCCAGACAGAAAGTTTTATTAATGACTAGCTTACACACACACACAATCCCACACACACACTCTCACACACAGAGAGACAAAAAGTTTTATTGATGACAAGAGGAGATAAGTAGTAGTTTGGGGTGTTCATCATTCATTCCTATTAAGACCTGCTACTGCTGTTCTGTCCCCCCCTCCCCTCCCCTCTCCTCCCCCCTCCCCCCTCCTCCCCCCTACCCCCTCCTCCCCTCCTCTCCTCCAAGTGGGTCTTCCTCAGAGGAAGGGATCAACACACTGAGATATTTGTCGTCTGTGTGTCACACACACACACCAGACACACACACACACTCCAGACACACACGCACACACACCAGACACACACACACCAGACACCCTCTGTCTATCTCCTCCAGGATTGGCTGACGGACAGTGCTCGTCTGATCTCTAAGTCAGGGCGGCCGGTGGAGTGGGTCACACCCTTGGGCCTGCCAATCATCCAGCCCTATCACCGCCCCCGCCACACCCAGGTACACACACACACTGCCCTATCACCGCCCCCGCCACACCCAGGTACACACACACACTGCCCTATCACCACCCCCGCCACACCCAGGTACACACACACTGCCCTATCACCACCCCCGCCACACCCAGGTACACACACACACACTGCCCTATCACCGCCCCCGCCACACCCAGGTACACACACACACTGCCCTATCACCGCCCCCGCCACACCCAGGTACACACACACACACTGCCCTATCACCACCCCCGCCACACCCAGGTACACACACACACACTGCCCTATCACCACCCCCGCCACACCCAGGTACACACACACACACTGCCCTATCACACCGCCCCCGCCACACCCAGGTACACACACACACTGCCCTATCACCAGCCCCCGCCACACCCAGGTACACACACACACACTGCCCTATCACCACCCCCGCCACACCCAGGTACACACACACACACTGCCCTATCACCGCCCCCGCCACACCCAGGTACACACACACACTGCCCTATCACCGCCCCCGCCACACCCAGGTACACACACACACACTGCCCTATCACCGCCCCCGCCACACCCAGGTACACACACACACTGCCCTATCACCACCCCCGCCACACCCAGGTACACACACACACACTGCCCTATCACCACCCCCGCCACACCCAGGTACACACACACACTGCCCTATCACCACCCCCGCCACACCCAGGTACACACACACACACTGCCCTATCACCGCCCCCGCCACACCCAGGTACACACACACACACTGCCCTATCACCACCCCCGCCACACCCAGGTACACACACACACACTGCCCATAATGCAGCCCTTTCACCGCCCCCGGAGAGGAGAGGAGGAGAGGAAAGGAGCAGAGGAGAGACTAGCCCTAACCCATCATCACGTGATGGGTTAGGGCTAGAGGAATTCAATTTTTCGCCACCTTGATGACCATGCCTTGTTGCCATAGTTACTGATGGCTCTGTGTGTGTATGTCTGGGGAATGCTAGTAAGTGGGTCATATTGATGCTAGTAAGTGGGTCATATTGATCAGCAGCTGTCCAGGTCGGAGGGGGGGAGGAGAGAGGGGAGGGGGGGGAGGGATGAGGGGAGGAGGGGGAGGGAAGAGGGGAGGGGGGGGGAGGGATGAGGGGAGGGGGGGGGAGGGATGAGGGGAGGGGAGGGGGGACCTGGAGATCTGGGACAAAACCCAGTGGTGCTTCAGCTAGCTGACACCTCAGGGTTAACCAGATGAATACATGAATTACCGTGGAAACAGAAACCATGTCAGTTCTTAATGTAACCATTTTCCTCCTACCCTCATCCTCCTCTTCCTCTCCTCCTCCTCTCCCTCAGTTGAATAGCACCATGCAGACTCTTTGTCTCTCGATCAACTATGATGCTAAACAGTAAGTTGCTCTTTTTATCATTAGATGTGTGTGTATCTGTCTGTGTGTGTGTATCTGTCTGTGTGTGTGTATGTGTATGTGTGTAACCCTGCTCTCTCTCTGTCTGCAGGAGACCAGACACTATGAAGCAGAAGAATGCCTTCCCTCCCAACTTCATCCACTCTCTAGACTCCACACACATGATGCTGACAGCCCTGCACTGCTGCAGGTACACACACACACACACACGATGCTGACAGCCACACACAGGCTCCAGAAGGTGCTTGTTCTCTATTCTTGTAGAGAATCTTCTTTCACTCTGTTCTCTCTCTCTCAGGGCTGGTGTGACATTTGCATCTGTCCATGACTGTTTCTGGACCCACGCTATTACTGTGGACACCATGAACAAGGTACACACACGCACGCACACACACACTCACACACACACACACACACACACACTCAGACAGCTGAGGTGAAGCAGGCAGGCAGGTGTGTTCAGGCTCTAACAGATGAGCCAGCCTCCTGAGACACTTCGCCTCCACCTGCACTGACCCAACAACCCAGTTAGAGGAGCTCCTCCCTCCTTCTCCCTTCTACTAAGCTTCATTCAGAGCTTTCTTCCTCTCCCTCTGGGTTGCCAGGTTTGCCGGGAGCAGTTTGTTGCACTACACAGCCAGCCAATCCTTCAAGAGCTTTCCAACTTCCTGCTTAAAAAGTACTGCTCTGGGCTACCGTAAGTAACGCACGCACACAGTGTCACACACTCAGGGTGTTGGTGTGGGAGAGGTGTGTGTTGGTGTGGGAGAGGTGTGTTGGTGTGGGAGAGGTGTGTTGGACAGACCAGAGAGACAGTAAACACAGCGCTGCCACGTCTAAACCATCAACCTCAGGACCAGAACCTCATCTGACACCTATACACTAACACCTTAGCTCACACACACACACACACTCTCACACACACAGACACAGATGTACACTTACTCAATCTCAGAGTTAAGTTTTCTTTGAAGTGGAATCTTTTCACCAAACCAGAATAAGGAAACACACCAGAGGAGGTGGAGATAGCCCTAAACCTAACCCTCAGCCTAACCCTCCCCCTAACCCTCAGTGTTGCTATACATTTTGTGCCGACCACAAATACACAAGTTGTGCAGGAAAGCGGAAGTGGTTTAGTCTTGGTGAGAGAGCGAGGGTTGTGTTAGTGTGTTGACACAGCCAACAAACCACAGCTGTGTGTGTGTGTGTGTGTGTGCCTGTGTGTGCGTGTGCAGGTCTGACCTGAAGAAACCAGACTACAGGAGGATGATGCTGCTTCTGGCCAAGGTGCCTCAGACAGGTTAGTCTCTCTCACACACACACGCACACGTTCAGCTTCTAGTCAGCTGCCCTTGTGGATGCCATCTCTCCCCTCAACGTTCTTAACACATACTGTTCATCCTGTCCTCATCTCCTCCTCCTCCTCCTCCTCCTCCTCCTCATCTCCTCCCAGGTGACTTTGATCTTCAGAAAGTAAAGGAGTCCACCTTCTTCTTCAGCTGATTGGAGCTGACGGAGCGTCAGAGAGGAGAGGGGGATGATAATAGAGGGGAGGAGGAGACGGGGAGGAGGAGAGGGGGAGGAGGAGAGGGGGAGGAGGAGGAGAGAGGGGAGGAGGAGAGGGGGAGGAGGAGAGGGGGAGGAGGAGAGGGGGAGGAGGAGGAGAGAGGGGAGGAGGAGACGGGGAGGAGGAGAGGGGGAGGAGGAGGAGAGGGGGATGAGGAGAGAGGAGAGGAGGAGAGGGGGAGGAGGAGGAGAGGGGGATGAGGAGAGAGGGGAGGAGGAGAGGAGAGGGAGTGAAGGGGATTGACAGGCTGGCGGTGGGAGGCCGGGTGGACAGGCCAGACTTGGGAGACATCGATCCCCAGCCTGCTGCGCCTTCACTGGCAGGACAGGAGGGGGAGGTAAGGGAGAGGAGGGGGAGAGGAGGGGGGAGACAGCTCAGTGCTCTTTCTGCAGCAGGAGGGTCAGATACTGAGGGAAGATCTCCTGCTGAATCATGACTGATGTTCAAACCTGTGTGTGTGTGTTGCCTCCCTCCACTGGGTTGAGCTAACTCCACAGGTTTTTAATCCACCCCCCTCCACCACCACCTCAACCTCCACACACACACACACTCACACACACACACACACACACACACACACACCTCAGCCCCCTGCAGAGAGCTCTCTACCCCGACATCATGACTCAGATCATGCTTCCAGAAGAGACAGCGAGGGGGAATGGAGGAGAGGGTGTGAAGGGAGGGATATGAGTGTTTGTATAAAGTTTTATGATTCCTTGTGGAGTTACCAGACAGTTGATTGTAAAAATATAAATAAATGTGTCTTATTTCTTGAAGCGTCTGAGATAATTTCTAAAGTGTCATAGCTGGTTGCTATGGTGAGGTAGAGGGGTGAGAGGGTGGGTGAGGGTAGAGACTAGCTCATCTTCTGGGGAGAGGATTTTACACAGCAGTAGTGAACAGGAGACTGAAGAGAAAGAGATAGTGAGTTTAACCATGTGTGATAGCAACACCCAGTGATGTGAATGTCAGTATCTTTCTTTAGAAACATAAAAACCATCTTACCTGAAATCAGTCGTTTAGCAGAACCACCAACATGTTTAGTGAATCAGACAAGGAAGAGAGAAAATATTCCTCCTTTCAAATGTTATTTATTAATCTGCTTCACTCATTACATGTATTGCAGGTAGATATAAATACCAAGATGGTTTTGCATCAGGGGAGCTAGGAGTGTTTAGGCACCAGGGGCAGGAGGGGCAGGTTGAGGACCTCAGGGGCAGGAGGGGCAGGTTGAGAACCTCACAACACGGAAGTCTGGATTTCATGAGCAGCTGACGGGTCACCTATGGCAACAACCCTGAACTAGCTTGGGGTCAGGGTTAGCCTAACCCTAACCCTGAACTAGCTTGGGGTCAGGGTTAGCCTAACCCTAACCCTGAACTAGCTTGTCGCTCCTCAACACTAACTACATGTGCAAACTATTGTAAAACCACATTATCACACAATTCAGAATAAAAAAATCTCTTTAATCCAGTTTAATCCTACATTTGACAATCATATAGGCATGTATCCATTTAGAGGCCAAATTTGGCTAATCTTGTCATCCATGCCTTCAGTCGGCCAAAGCTAGCCACATGTTGGTGTCCATGCAACTTCGGCAAAATACACAGAAACTCATGGTAATGGACGTACGCACCTCATCCTTCATATATGACTCATGGTAATGGATGTATATATATATATATATATCTCATATATGGAATGTACGCACCTCATCCTTCATATGAATCCCCAGGTCTGTGTAGTCATGGTTGATTGTGAGGATAGGTGTAACTTATGGTTAGAGCATTTGACTGCTGATCAAGAGGTTGCATGTTTAAATGCCCCCTGTACATCATGTTGGGTAAAACCCTCTGCTGTATGAATAGGGTTAGGGTTAGTTGTGTGGTTGTAGGTTGGATGCCAGTGAGCAGAGAGAGGACAGGAGAGGATCGCTTCTCTCTGAGTCGACGTAAACAGACACCTCTACCACACTACTGCTTCCAATCTAGAACAGAAACACAACTACCGGTTCTAGAACAGAACCATAACTAGAGTCAAATACAACAGGATAGATTAGTATCAATAGATACTAATTAGTATTTATTAGTATATGTAACTATAAAATGTGTAACCATACGAGAGTATAGTTAAATATATTAATTTAACAGGGCTTTCCCTGTTGGTCTAATACTTTTTTTTTTATCACAAGATCTGCTAATATAATGTCATTGTTAACCCTTAACACTCCCTGATGTTTCATCCAGCCATACTGAACCTTTAAGATGAAGTGAATGTGTTTCAGGTGAACAGGTGCCAGACAGACAGGTGCCAGACAGACAGGTACCAGACAGACAGGTACCAGACAGACAGGTGCCAGACAGACAGGTGCCAGCCAGACAGGCAGCACAGCCCTTATCGATGAGATCACATCCAGACAGAACATTCTGGAGCTGGAGTTTAGGGTTCCTAACCCAATGCAAGACTGAATGAAGAGAATCCAAGGAAGGTGATTCTGAAGAAAAGCACGTGTATATACATGCACACAAACAGTGTCTATAGATTCATCTATCCATAGTTTCTAACCTCACACACATGCACAGTCTAAAGATATGCCCATAACCCGCCACACACACATGAATCATGCAGCTCTGTAGACCCAGGAACCTGCAGGGGAGGAGCGGCAGTGCGCACACACACACACACACACGCCACACACACGCCACAGTGTGTGTGTGTGTCGGGTGAATGTACGGAGTTATCTTTAGACACTGAGTGTGTGAGTGTGTGTGTGTGGTCTGTGTGCCGAGGGAAAGTGAGAGACAAAAGCAGGGACAGAGGTGTCTGCAGACTGTGAGTGAGACTCAATTATAGATACATACAGTCTTGTTTCTCCTGGCCTGCTCCCTCCTCCTCCATCGTCTACCTCTCCTGCTCCCTCCTCCTCCATCGTCTACCTCTCCTGCTCCCTCCTCCTCCATCGTCTACCTCTCCTGCTCCCTCCTCCTCCATCGTCTACCTCTCCTGCTCCCTCCTCCTCCATCGTCTACCTCTCCTGCTCCCTCCTCCTCCATCGTCTACCTCTCCTGCTCCCTCCTCCTCCATCGTCTACCTCTCCTGCTCCCTCCTCCTCCATCGTCTACCTCTCCTGCTCCCTCCTCCTCCATCGTCTACCTCTCCTGCTCCCTCCTCCTCCATCGTCTACCTCTCCTGCTCCCTCCTCCTCCATCGTCTACCTCTCCTGCTCCCTCCTCCTCCATCGTCTACCTCTCCTGCTCCCTCCTCCTCCATCGTCTACCTCTCCTGCTCCCTCCTCCTCCATCGTCTACCTCTCCTGCTCCCTCCTCCTCCATCGTCTACCTCTCCTGCTCCCTCCTCCTCCATCGTCTACCTCTCCTGCTCCCTCCTCCTCCATCGTCTACCTCTCCTTCTCCCTCTTCCTACAGTGACCTTGTCCTGAAGCTGTTCAGGTCAGATTTCTGTCTGACAGGACTGGAGACGGGCACCCTAACCCAAATAAACAATATCAATATATCTGCCAGACAACAGCCAAGAAGGTTGAATCAGTTCAGACACATTTGCATCTCATGGTTTTAGATGGTTTTGAATTTTCAAATTGCCTAAAATGATGAGCTGGATCTGGGAAGATGCCAATGGGTTAGGGTTAGATGGATTAAGCAGGAATTATCTATGGCTGAGATCAGGAAGATGAGTTTGACCTTTGACTTGGGAAATGTTGAATCCACCTCTTTCTCCAGTTTTACCAAAGAATACCTTGACAAAATGTATGTAAGAATAATATAACTTCAGTCTTGGCAGTAATATATCATGTTCGATGTTTTACATGAAACGAGGAGTTAGCTATTCACAAACACAAAACAGTTATCTTGTATAGACATGGTCTAGAGGGTTTTGTCTCAATAATAGCTATATTTCCGAAATACAGTCTGTAGTGAATAATTAGCTATTCACAAAGTAAACACACTATGTTGGGTTAGGGCTTGAGCGGGTGAGATCATCAGATCACAAGATCACAAATATTGATCAAATTATCACTTTAACTCCCAGAGTAGTAGATCTCTAGACCACTATAGATCTACAGAATGATAGATCTCTAGACTACTAGATTTCCAGAATGATAGATCTCTACTAGATCTACATAATGATAGATCTCTAGACCACTAGATCTACAGAGTGATAGATCTCTCGACCACTAGATCTACAGTGATAGATCTCTAGACCACTAGATCTACAGTGATAGATCTCTAGACCACTAGATCTACAGAGTAATGATCTCTAGACCACTATAGATCTACAGAGTGATAGATCTCTAGACCACTATAGATCTACAGAGTGGGATCAGAAGCAACCACCTAGCTTGGTCACAACTTTTAATAACTGAAGAATATTTTACAGTTTAATTTTGTTTTCTACGTTGTTGTCTGTAATAAAACTAGTTTCACTAGTTTAAATAACAACATGTTTAAGCTCAGTCTGTTGAAGGGTTAGTCTGTTGATTAACAAATAAACAAAAAGCTGATAAAAGGATGGAGGGGCGGGGCTGTGGGATAGGAGGAGGGGCGGGGCTGTGGGATAGGAGGAGGGGCGGGGCTGTGGGATATCTGTTTCCTGTTCTGTCTGGAGGCGGGGCTAAAACCTCCAACCACTGATGTCCAGTCTGTACAAGTCCAGGAAGTGAGGACCCTTGACCACACCCTTCTCAGCGGATTGGTCAGCAGTCACAGGTTGGAGGAGAGCCTGGACCGCCTTGGGGCGAGGCCTGTCTCTGCCAGGGATCCAGCAGTGTCCTTCTGGGGCTGTCCTGATTGGTCGAGCCTTATGGGAACCATTACTGTCCCGGCCTCCACACCTGCCCCTGCCCTCACCCCGGCCTCCACACCTGCCCCTGCCCTCACCCCGGCCTCCACACCTACCCCTGCCCTCACCCCGGCCTCCACAGCTGCCCCTGCCCTCACCCCAGCCCCCATACCTGGTAGAAAGCTTGGCAGGGGAGCCACTGGCCCAGCCCCCAGAGACACCTGGTGGGTGAGGCCTCTTCTGTTTGTGGAAGCATGCGGCCGAGTGGGCCCAGGGGGGATGTGAGGGGGGCCGATGGAGGAGCAGGAGGCTTGTGTGGACCCGGGGGGGCTGGGGGCCGCAGGAGGGATGTGAGGGGGGCCGATGGAGGAGCAGGAGGCTTGTGTGGACCCGGGGGGGCTGGGGGCCGCAGGGGGGAACGTGTTGTGAGGGAGGGAGGGCTGGGAGGCAGAGAGAGCACGCCCATCCTGACTCCGCTGGGGGGGCTGCAGATGTGGACCAGGGACAGCTGGGAGCCATGCTGGAGGGTCCACGCCGGGGTGACGAGGGGGCTAGGGGGGCCAGGGGGGCCAGGGGGGGCCTGATGGGGGCCGTGAGCCAGGGAGGACAGACTCTGCATCACCTGAAAACGCCTCACCACCCTGGGGGACTGGAGGGCCAACACCCCAGCCCCCCCCGGCCCCCCCAGGGGGCCTGCCATGGGGGGGCAGAAGCTCATGGCCACAGCCTGCTGGAGGGTGCCCACCACGGAGCTGTGGATCTGGGAGCCGGGCGGGGAGGTGAAGGGGCTGGCGTGCGAGGGGGGAGGCAGGGTCATGGACATGGAGCGAGGTCGGGGGGGATCAATCTGTTGCACCATCTCGCGGTCGTACTTCACGATCTCCTGGATCATCTCGTTCTCTCGGGTGTTGAAGACGCCGGAGTGGAGGTCATGCTGGACCTTGTGGAGGAGAAGGGAGTTCTTCTTACCTGGAGAGAGAGGGGGAGAGAGAGGGAGGGGGAGAGAGGGGGAGAGAGAGAGAGAGGGGGGGAGAGAGGGAGAGAGAGAGAGGGAGAGAGAGAGGGAGGGGGAGAGAGAGGGAGGGGGAGAGAGAGGGAGGGGGAGAGAGGGGGAGAGAGAGGGAGGGGGGAGAGAGGGAGGGGGAGAGAGGGGGGGAGAGAGGGAGGGGGAGAGAGGGAGCGAGAGAGGGGGAGAGAGAGAGGGAGGGGGAGAGAGAGGTAGAGGAGAGTATGGTTACCTGAGTACTCTCTGTTCTCTGCATAATCAATATTTATATAAGAGAAATAAGCAACTCAGTATTCAACTGAAATTCAGCCTCAAAAATTACACTCTTCTCCCATCCTCCCCACCTCTCCTCTTTTCCTCTCCTCCCTTGAAGTGTCTGTCTAAGACTGACCCATCAGGGAGAGGGGAGGGGGTTGAGAGCCTTGTTTTTGTCGAGTCACCTCTCTGAAGATATGAGATATGATGGAGACAGGGTGTCTGAGGCCTCAAAGTGTGTGTGTGAGTGTGTGAGTGTGTGTGTGTGTGTGTGAGTGTGTGTGCGCGATAGTGAGTGTGTGTGTTTGTGTGAGTGTTGGAGTGGTACTAGACATCTGAAGCTGATGTAGGAACTGAATTTGTGTTCTTCGTGGATCTCAAGGAAAGCAGCCAGGAAGACCCCACCCCCTCCTGGGCCCCACCCCCTCATTGGCTCTACCAACTCCAACAATTACAAGTATCCACATATCCAGTGGCGTCCCACTGAGGGCCCCCCATGGGCCGGGGGGCCCATGGGGTTGGGGGGACAGGGTTGTGTCCTTGCGACGAGACAGGGTTTTGTCCTTGCGACGAGACAATCCAAACATGAGAAATATGTAAACATCCTTTGTAGAGACATTTCAGAGGAAGATCTTGGAAGAACTTCAAGGTGACCAAGATGAGAGAGAGGAGCAGTGTGAATGTGATTCTGTTTTAATATTAATCAGTTTGTTGGCTTTGATCTAGACGCCTGTAAGACTTCCAGAGCTGAACAGACTCTGCTGTCATTAGCTGCATTGTCAGTCGAGTGTTAGCTGTGGTCCTCTCACTAATGGCAAGACTATTAGCATGGTGGCTAGGCTAGCAGACAGGTAACTAGGCTAACACCTCAGCTCACTCAACCCTGTCAATAAAGGCCCCCGTGTGTGGAATTTAGCTGCTATGGCAACAGCTGGCAGGTGGCGGATGGAGGCTTCTGTAAACATGTGAAGCATCACAAGACCAGGACTCTGACATCAGCGCCAAACTAATTCTGGAGGAGAGAAGAAGCTGGTTAACACTTTTATGGTGTTTAAATAGCTGACTGTTGTTGAGGAGGGGAGGTGAGGAGGAGAGCAGGAGGAGGAGAGAGAGCAGGAGGAGGAGAGGGGAGGGGAGAGAGCAGAGGGAGGAGAGGGGAGGGGAGAGAGCAGAGGAAGGAGAGGGGAGGGGAGAGAGCAGGAGGAGGAGAGGGGAGAGAGCAGGAGGAGGAGAGGGGAGGGGAGAGAGCAGAGGGAGGAGAGGGGAGGGGAGGGGAGAGAGCAGGAGGAGGAGAGGGGAGGGAGGAGGAGAGGGGAGGGGAGAGAGCAGAGGGAGGAGAGGGGAGGGGAGAGAGCAGGAGGAGGAGAGGGGAGGGAGCAGGAGGAGGAGAGGGGAGGGAGGAGGAGATGGGAGGGGAGAGAGCAGAGGGAGGAGAGGGGGAGGGGAGGGGAGAGAGCAGGAGGAGGAGAGGGGAGGGAGGAGGAGAGGGGAGGGGAGAGAGCAGAGGGAGGAGAGGGGAGGGGAGAGAGCAGGAGGAGGAGAGGGCCAGAGCCTACCGATGCGGTCCAGTCTGTCGATGGCGACAGTCTCGAAGGCTCGCCTCATCATGGGGTGCTCCTCCAGAACCTCGTTGAAGTTGTCCACAGACAGCGAGTACAGACGGCAGTAGGTGTCTGCCCTCACACTGGCCGTCCTACGACCCCGCGTCAGCAGACAGATCTCTGGAGGCAGACAGGCAGACAGACAGACAGACAGACAGACAGACAGGCAGGTAGAGGGACAGACAGACAGGTAAGAGAGACAGTAGTTATCCTCCAGACAGAGATAAAGCTAGAGACAGCATCATTAAGACATCGCCATGGTGACACAGGTCACCGGTTAGTCTGCTGCTTGTTATCGTGCCAGCCTGCAGCTGCCTGGGGTAATGACATCACATCCTGCTTGAAGGTTCCAGAGCTGGAGAATGACAGTTTGACAGCTCAGTTAGGAGACAGACCGCTTCCTTCTATTCAGGTGTGACTTCTCTCTTCTGACCATCACTTCCATTGGTCGAGATACTGCTGTTGCCTTGACAACCATATGCTCTTTTGCTCCCTGTCTGGAGAAGATTTTCCTTTTTGACTCTAATCACAAATCCAAACTCAAACATATACATGAGGCCCCCCCCTCCCCCCCCCCCCCCTCTTCCTCTCCCTCCCCCCTCTCCCCCCTCTTCCCCTCCCCCCCCTCCCTCTCCCCCTCCCCCAGCCTCTCCTGCCCTCTAACCCCCCAGCCTCTCCTGCCCTCTCTTCTGCCATCTCCTCTGATGCTTCTCTGAGGATTCATTTTCTTTATTCTCTCCTTCCTTCCTTCCTTCTTTCATTATACTGTCCTTACAGGTTGAGACAGACACACACACACACAAAGACACACACACACACACACACAAAGACACACACACACACACACACACACACACACACACACACAGGACACAGACCTCTGGCCTCGGTTGTGACAGACACCCTACTGACTCCAGGAGCCCCTCACAGGGTTAACCCTAACCCTAACCCTCACAGGGTTAACCCTACCCCTAACCCTCACAGGGTTAACCCTAACCCTAAAGGCCCTTGCACACTGAGTCTAAAATTTGTGTCCAAAATGTTGCACGTAAAAAAAGAATACAACCTCACGTTATGTCAGTCGCGCTTACACACTGCCTCCGAAACTTTGTCCGTAAAAAAAGTTTGGCTGGGGTTCGATTTTCTGCGTTTTTTCGCATCCATAGCCAGTGAATTTTGAGGCTGACGATTGCGAAAAAACACATACGAAAATTACGCACTCAGTGTGCAAGGGCCTTAACCCTCACATACGTATGCTAAGAGGAGAGGGAGGGGAGAGGAAGGAGAGAGGAGGAGAGGAAGAGAGGACACCTCCTCACCTCCGAAGTATGACCCGTCCATCAGCTTCATCCCCGTGGTTGCCTTGGTGATGACACTGACCACGCCGTGCTGGATGAAGTACATCTTCCTGCCCACTGTGCCCTCCCGCACGATGTAGTCCCCCGGCTGAAACACCTCGAAGCGCAGCTGGGTCAACATGGCCGTCACAAAGTTGGGATCAGCGTTGGCGAACAGGGGCATGGACGCCACCAGCTTACGACAGTTGAAGTTGACAATTTCCTGGAAAGGAGAGGAAGATGTGAGAGGAAGCAAACATGATGAACACTGAGTGTAACCTGTTTGTAAAGTGTTGCTGGAAACTGTTTAGTTTGACTGGTCTGAGGGTGTGTTTGTTTACGTTCCTTAGAGGAGACAGTAGGCTTGTGGGCAGCTTGCAGGGGTGGTGTCCGCTAGGGGAGGTGTATTTGTTTGGTGCTACCTGACGTAGGGGCTCGTTCAGCTCCTCCAGGATGCTCTCCTCATCAAACATCTTGCCCTGGTAGCGATGCTCATAGTAGTCATGGATCCTCTGGCGGAAGTCTGCTGGCAGCTTGTGGAAAGACATGTACTGTTCTACCTGTTTATACTGGAGAGAGAGAGAGACATGTACTGTTCTACCTGTTTATACTGGAGAGAGAGAGAGACATGTATTGTTCTACCTGTTTATACTGGAGAGAGAGAGAGACATGTACTGTTCTACCTGTTTATACTGGAGAGAGAGAGACATGTATTGTTCTACCTGTTTATACTGGAGAGAGAGAGACATGTACTGTTCTACCTGTTTATTCTGGAGAGAGAGAGTAATGTACTGATCTACCTGTTTATACTGGAGAGAGGATCCAGTCCAGCCCTCCACACACACACACATTCAGGTGACCTATAGCTTTGGAATGAGATTTGCTATAGATTTAACTGTCTCTCCTCTGGTGTGTTCAGATTAACTCAATCCCAGTTACATTCTGTGACAGATGGTTCCTATCAGCTCCACTGTCAAGAACAGAAAGCCTTCTATCAGGGACAGTAATGAAGGTCACACATGCATCCTGCCCCACACCACCTCCCACCATCCTGCCCCACACCACCTCCCACCATCCTGCCCCACACCACCTCCCACCATCCAGCCCCACACCACCTCCCACCATCCTGCCCCACACCACCTCCCACCATCCTGTCCCACACCACCTCCCACCATCCTGCCCCACACCACCTCCCACCATCCAGCCCCACACCACCTCCCACCATCCAGCCCCACACCACCTCCCACCATCCTGCCCCACACCACCTCCCACCATCCTGCCCCACACCACCTCCCACCATCCTGCCCCACACCACCTCCCACCATCCTGCCCCACACCACCATCCTGCCCCACACCACCTCCCACCATCCTGCCCCACACCACCATCCTGCCCCACACCACCTCCCACCATCCAGACCGACAGACACCACTAGTTACAACGTATCACTGGTCTAATATCCTCTGACCTTACACACACACACACACACACACAAAGAGGGGATTGGAAGATAGATCATTCTCCCCTAATTAACTTCATCATAGAATCCCCTCAAAACAACATCCTATTAGATCCCTTTGTTTTGCTCATAAGCCTATTTTGATCAGAATTTAATTCACTTCTGATTAATTAGAATTAGAGATGGTGTCTGGAACCAACTGCTTTCATAACATACAAGACTGTCTCTCTCTCTCTCTCTCTCTCTCTCTCTCTCCCTCACACACACACACACACACACCATACACTTTGACGAACACAGCTATACACACACACTGTTAAAAACATACACTCAATCACTGACACACACACTTTGTCACATACAAACATGCTTGGTTTGTCTGTGCCGGCAGTTTTTCTTCCACTGTGATAACAGTGTTGCCAAGGTTACATAACAGTGATGACTGACTACTGTGTATCTTAGTTTCCAGGGCGACAGACTATGTTGCTGTGTTGGCAGGGGTGACACACTACTGACCACCTACAACTCTCTCTCTCTTTCACTCTCTCTCTCCCTCCCTTACTCTCCCTCCTCTCTCTCCCTTCTTCTGCCCCCCTCCCCTCCACCCCTCCCAATCTCTCTCTCTCCCTCCCCCCTCCCCTCCACCCCTCCCAATCTCTCTCTCTCTCTCCCTCCCCCCTCCCCTCCACCCCTCCCAATCTCTCTCTCTCCCTCCCCCCTCCCCTCCACCCCTCCCAATCTCTCTCTCTCCCTCCCCCCTCCCCTCCACCCCTCCCAATCTCTCTCTCTCCCTCCCCCCTCTCCTCCCCTCTCTCAACATGTGTCACCTCGAGCCCTCCCAGGGACTGGCTGACCAATCAGAGAACAGCACAACCAATCAGAAAGCAGCTCCCTCCCCCTCAGTGTCTTAGTGTCTTGGGCCTACCTTCTCCTGGTACTGTCGTCGCGAAGAGTCCAGTGATTGGATGAGGGCGGTGGCGTGTCCTATGAACATAGCGTAGCAGGTGGCGCCCACGATCATACTGAGCATGGTCAGCCAGATGTCAGAAGCGCTCTCAGGGGCCTGGCGACCGTAACCAATACACAGCATGTGACTCATGGCCTTGAAGAGAGCGAAGGAGTAGAGCTCACTCCAGGAGTCATTCTGGAGAGGGGGGAGGAGAGAGGGGAGGGGGAGAGAGGGGAGGGGGAGAGAATGTAAGAGGGAGAGATTTAGACAGCCCCAGCCTCACCCCCCAGCCTCACCCCCCAGCCTCAGAGCAGAGATACACAGCAGTCCAACACAGTAGCTCTGGGACCAAAATAAACACACACACTCTCAGGGTGCTGCTTGACAGAGATGTCAGATATGACCCTTTAGTGACCCTGCCTAGCACTGCTGGGGTCCTGGAGAAACACACCAGGAACACAGTCCTGCTGTCAGCTCCCTCTCCCTCTCCCTCTCCCTCTCCCTCTGAGCCACCAATTACAGGTCAAGATCCTGGAGTGTGTGTGTGTGTGTGTGTCTGACAGACAGACAGACAGACAGACAGACAGGCAGGCAGCCAGACAGGCAGGCAGACAGGCAGCCAGCCAGACAGACAGACAGGGCTGTCTCCTGTGTCAGAATGCAGGTTGTGCTACAGGAGAAGAAGCAGGGTTATATAACAGATACGAGATCTGATCAGTGTCCTGCAGAGTACTATACAACACACACACACGCTCCTGGGCATCAGAGCAGAGCGTCAGGTGTGTATCACGGAGATCATTTAACGCTGTGTCTCTCATTTGTGACCTTGATGGCAGATAGTCATCCTGTCTCTCTCTCTGCCTGTCCAACTGTCTAGCTGCCTGCCTTGTCTGCCTGCTTGCCTGTCTCGAGGTTAGGGGAAGGTGTGTGTGTTACCTGCTAGTGTGTGTGTGTGTGTGTGTGTGTGTGTGTGTGTGTGTGTGTGTGTGTGTGTGTGTGTGTGTGTGTGTCGTACCACCATCTTGTTGAGGGACACCCAGCAGTTTGGGGGGAAGTCCTGCAGCATGGGAACCAGGAACTGGAGACACCCGTCCCAGTGACACAGCAGCAGCATCATACCAATCAGGTTGAAGATCCGCATCACTGCACTGGCCAGGTCATAGGTCATGTGGAAGATCTGAGGAAGAGTACGTTTAGAGTTAATGTGTGTAGGGTTCATGTGTGTCTTAGTCTGTGTCTGCGTTTGTGTGTAGAGCTAGTGTGTACACTGAGTGTGTGTAGAGTGAATGCGTAAAGTTAGTGTGTTTGAGAGTGAGTGTGTGTTTGAGAGTGAGTGTGTGTTTGAGTTAGAGGAGGGGAGGACAGGGTTAGCTGCTGTAGGAAGATCTGGTCAGACTCCTGCAGTGATGGATGTGGTCTTATGGTGATGGATGTGGTGTAATGATGATGGATGTGGTCTGGTCTGGCCTGCATACATCACTGTCAGCTGGGGAACAGATGAACTCTGGACAGACACTCTGGAAATACCACTGACCACAACCAAGTCTGCCTGCTACCACTGACCACAACCAAGTCTGCCTGCTACCACTGACCACAACCAAGTCTGCCTGCTACCACTGACCACAACCAAGTCTGCCTGCTACCACTGACCACAACCAAGTCTGCCTGCTACCACTGACCACAACCAAGTCTGCCTGCTACCACTGACCACAACCAAGTCTGCCTGCTACCACTGACCACAACCAAGTCTGCCTGCTACCACTGACCACAACCAAGTCTGCCTGCTACCACTGACCACAACCAAGTCTGCCTGCTACCACTGACCACAACCAAGTCTGCCTGCTACCACTGACCACAACCAAGTCTGCCTGCTACCACTGACCACAACCAAGTCTGCCTGCTACCACTGACCACAACCAAGTCTGCCTGCTACCACTGACCACAACCAAGTCTGCCTAAAGAGTGGGCTCCTGCCTCCAGTGAGAGAGTGAAGGTGACAACAGCAGAGAAGTTTAGCTTCAACTTAAAGAGCGAGAGAGAGAGAGAGAGAGAGAGAGAGAGAGAGAGAGAGAGAGAGAGAGAAAGTGAAATGTTGATGCTCTTGAGGAAAAGACAGGCTCACCTCACTACACAGCTCCTAAAAACAGGAAAACACACCTCTACTGTCCCACACACTCTGGTCTTGCATAGAAAACATAAAACAATACCTTAGCATACCCTAGACTAGCCTGGCATGTGTTTACTGGCTGGTTAGCATGGTTGCGGTGTTAGCATTGTTAAGGTGTTAGCATGGTTGAGGTGTTAGCAAGCCTTCCTCCCCCTATTGGTCGGTGTGAGTCACATGATCCGGCCTACCTCCTCCCATTGGTGGATGTAGCGTATGAGCCTGGAGAGACGCAGCAGGCGCAGCAGACTGAGGATCTTGGTGAAGCGGACGATCCTGAGCGCCCGGGCCGTCTTGTACACCTCAGAGTCCAGCCCCTTCTCCACCATCAGGAAGATGTAGTCTACAGGGATGGACGACACAAAGTCCACCAGGAACCAGCTCCTCAGGTACCGCCGCTTGATCCTGCCGGGGTCCAGGATGATCTCTGTGTTGTCCTCGAACACGATGCCCGTGCGGAAGTTGAGCAGCAGGTCCATGAGGAAGAAGGTGTCGGAGACCACGTTGAAGATGATCCAGGGCGTGGTGGTCTCGTCCTTGAAGAAAGTGATGCCCACAGGGATGATGATCAGGTTGCCCACCATGAACATCAGCATGGTGAAGTCCCAGTAGAACCTTAGACAGGTCAGGGAGACAGGTCAGGGAGACAGGTCAGAGAGACAGGTCAGGGAGACAGGTCAGGGAGACAGGTCAGAGAGACAGGTCAGAGAGACAGGTCAGAGAGCCAGGTCAGAGAGCCAGGTCAGAGAGACAGGTCAGAGACAGCTCAGAGAGACAGGTCAGAGAGCCAGGTCAGAGAGCCAGATCAGAGAGACAGGTCAGAGAGACAGGTCAGGGAGACAGGTCAGAGAGACAGGTCAGAGAGACAGGTCAGGGAGACAGATCAGAGAGCCAGGTCAGAGAAGGGGGGACAAACAGAGAAGGGGGAATACATGGAATCATATCCTTTAGTATATCCTGTTGACGTTAATATCACGTGACACCAGGACGCTGGGGCGTCTGGAACTATGCCTGGTCTCTCACAGCGCCATCTGGAAACATTTCTCCTCACCGGAGTCACGCGCGCACGCAGATTACCATACAATATCACTCCAGCCATCAACTATATCCACTCACTTATGGCAAGGTCACGAGAAGGACTGGAGTAACGTGAGTGGCTGATGAATTGATTTTAAATCCTGCACACGCGGACGAAGGACAACACAGAAACCAAAATAGCACGATCATAAGAATCCCTCTGACCGCTACGCACAAGAATGCCTTCAAAGCCTCGTACAGTGGAATTTAATGCGCGAACATGTGCGCGCTCGTTCATCAATTTATGGAATACTATTCAAGCTGATGTTACAGATGCATAAATATACTAGAATGGCAGGCCGGTGGTCAAAATACAATTTCTAACTAAAACTTCCTGGTGTTCCCGTATTAAATTCAGCAGACAGTGTAATATCAGTGAATCAATAGATGGCTTGGTGTCAACTCAAGCAAGGGGTGAGAACGGACCGGGCTGGGTCGGGATTCCATAGTCACATTTTAGAAACGCGATGACTGGCGTGGAGATGAGATGGACTTGATCATCAAGGCTGATCACCGTGTCCGGTTATTTTATCCGCCAAGCGGATCCGCCACAGAAGTGGAAAGTTTCTGAATAGATTGATTGTGTGTCTTAGGAGGAAACTATACGCTCTAAAAAAAATTATGCTGAAATATTTCGAAAGATTTCAGTCTTTCTCTACAGGTGGAATGATCAACTAGGAAGTGATCAGGCTTACATTTGCGTTACATGCGTAGACACAGTGGTTCCCAACCCTGGTCCTCGGGGCACCCTGTCCTGCCTGTTTTGGATGTTTCCCATGCTCCAACAAGCCTGATTCAAATGAATGGTCATAAGCAGGCTTCTGCAGAGCTGGATAACGACCCATTCATTTGAATCAGGTGTTGGAGCATGAAACATCTAAAACATGCAACCCTGAGGACCAGGGTTGGGAACCACTGACCGTAGAGCATTTAGCTATCAACCTCCCAACTCCAGCAGAAACAAACAATAAAAGGAAGGGAAAACTAAATCATACAGCTAACTTGTAATTTTGAAAGGTTGTAAAGATTGTGATCATCACGACCCCAGATAAAGCGTTTAATCCCTCCAGGAGTTTGTGTTTAACGCTATATAAGGTTCTACAGTGGCGAAGATGGCTCGGGTCAGTCTGGCCACGCGGAAATCCATCAACCGTCATTTTACCATAGGCCTAACTAAACACTCCAATCATAATCAAACAATTACGTAAGGATCTTAGCTAAATTATTAACATTAATACATGACGTGGTTTTAGGTTTATTATAAACTCTGTTTTTAACTCAGTTTTAAAGTCTTACAGAATAGGCTTTGATCATATCTCTAAATTAAATGGTCAGTTTTATAATGACAAAATAAGGAGACATTTTTCAATAACTTCTGTCATCTAATATTGGTGGATTTCTATATGAAGTTGTATTGTTGTTTACGCGTGCGTGTGCCAAAATGTATACGACACGGCACGAGCTGTACCTGAAGTCGCTGTACGGGTGAATAATCCAGTTTCCCGCCGATTTCATGCGCTCTTGTTCTTTTTCCACCGCTTTTTGGCTCCCGAACATGCGCAGGGAGAACTTGTTGACGCCGGGCTGCAGCATGGAGCTGAACTGCCGCTGCATGTAGGTCCGGTTGTCCCTCTGGCCCAAATCGTCCAGCACGAAATGCCCGTCCTCACCCTTGGAAAGCGGGATAGAATTCCCGGACTTAGTCGGTTGGCTCTGGGTCGGTCCCGTTCCGGGAACAGGAGGCTGCGGTTTACAGCTGGGAGAGTTTGAGAAAAAAACTTTGGAGTCTGTTTTCTCCGTTGGCCCCGGGGTCTGGGGCAGCGACCCCACGGAGGTAACGGAACAGTCCATGCCGGCGACGTATACAGCTGTCTCAACTGTCCGCTTCTCCTGGCTCGAGCTGACTGAAGCCTGGATCGTGGAAGGGCTCGGGTCTCTTCTGCAGTCTCCGTTTTTGTTGTAAATCATCCCGGTGCTTCCTTCACCTGTCACTCCGGTGGTCAAGTAGGTAACGGCTGCTTGTGTGACTGAGCGCACTCCGCCTTTGTAGCTCGAGCTGCCACGACCGGCAGCGTCTCCTTGGCATAGCAGCGCAGCGCGTGTGGAAGTGAGAGGTGTGGACTGCTCGCTGTGCAGGAGCCGCAGATCGTTGTTGTTGGAGTTCTTGCGCGTGGCTGCGGCTGCTCCCCCTCCTGGCCTACAGGTCTTCATCTTGAGACATCCACCTTTACCGTCGCAGCCGACCGAACCGACTCGGCGAACCGACTCAGCGAAATGATCCGGCAGGAATTTTGATTCATTGTCTCCATCCTCGTGCATGGCAGAGGACTCCAGAAGCACTTCAGGACCAGGCAGCACCAGCGGCGTTGCCATGGCTGCAATCTGGCTGCTGCTTGTCGTTCATCACGCGGACACTGGGGTCCACCTCAACCGATCAAACGGCAGTGGTGGCCCACGCGGGGGAGGGGGGGGGGAGATTATCAACAGAAATATTGGATTAAGACTCACTAGGATCCAAAGCAAATGGATGTATTATTTATTTGATTCATTAGGCTGTCTATTTCATTAAGATATGGCAGGGGTTGGGCGGGGAGTGTATGTGTGTGTGTGTGACTTTTACAGGACAAACTAGTCATCAGTGGGGGAGTGAGACACAGTAAAAAGCCTCAGAATACTTGATCAATGATTTAAAAACAGCAATCATCAAGTTCATCCAAGTCACAGCTATTCTGTAAAGCGAGATTAAGTTAATACATGACAGCATTATAGTGGCCCCCAGCCTGCAGGCTGAGTATAGTAGTGAAGGGAAGAGAAGGAGAAGCCACATTTACATACAAACTCATTTCCTTTTACGCAGGCGTATTACCCACGGCTGAAGGCGGCCTCGTGAGCGTTTCTCCAAATAACGACATTCTCAAGACACCAGAAAACCGTGGAGCACGATTCTGACTGTTTTCAGTTAACATCAGTTCGAGTAGTGGCATTAAGGTAGTGACGACGGTCGATAGTGCACGAGGTACTGCGCACGCACACACAGACACACACATTAAGCTTATATATTTTTGCCACAATATATAGGATTTTACAGTCGAATGAGTTACTTAGGATATTGTTTTGGAGAAGAGAGAAAGCTATCCAAGGATAGACTGACAGCGGTAACGGAAACAGATGCTCCTAATGTTGAAATGGGAAGACAAGCATCATGTCCAAAACACTGGCCAGCTACAGTCTGCAAACACCAGCTCTTCAGCAAATGTTACATTTTATAACCATTTAAAAAAACAATTTTAAACTTCTGTTATTTGTATGCTAAATAACAAAATCATACATAAGGAGCTTAATGTCTTTGAAAGTATTTTTTGCAAAGGAACAAACCCGTCTACTCGGTTTCCATATCGCCTTCTAGGACAGCGCTTCAACATCGCCATCTAGTGGTTGACATGAGGAAGGAAAACTTTATAGCGGGTAAGGTTAGTTTGATGCAGTGGCGGTTCTAGACAGATTTTACTGGGGGGGCCAAGGGGGGGCCAGTGTTTAATCAGAGGGGCACATAATTTTTTTTAACATTAAATACTTTAATTTAGCTTTACATTAAAATCATACAAACGGCTCTGGCTCTCCCTCTTCCAGCTCCTCAGCTCTCTCAATACTTTGATATGTTTCTCTAACTTTTTTATTTACTGGGGCAAAAAAGGCTGCAATGTCCCTTCCTCATTTCATGATGACTACTAGAAGAAGAAAAACAGGTAAAAAATTGTTTTTATTCAGTCAGCTCAGGGGGGGCCAGGGACATTTTTACAGGGGCACTGGCCCCTGTAAGCCCCCGTGTAGAACCGCCCCTGGTTTGATGGTAATGATAACACTAGTTAGGTAGCCTACTCATTTTAATATTGGACCCCCAAAAATCGAATTTTGTCTACGTTACTGGTACATTGCAGATCAAAATGTATATTCCACAAATATTCCTTTTACCAATCGTGCAGTCTCTGATTAACTAGCTGGTTTAGGACCAAAGCTCAGATCTGACAGCGAACGTTGACAGTTATAGTAATCTCACGTCAAACTTTTGATAAAACTTGACAGCCCTGAAAAACTTTTAATATTGAAAGTAAAAGTAAACATACTCCCTGTTTAATCCACTGCAGACATTTCCTCTTGGGTTTTGAAAAAACAGACTCCACCCTCTAAACTTTTGGGGTATAAGGTGTTGCTCCAAAAATAATCACTTCCTCTGACGGTGCTACTATATGCGCCATGCTGTGACGGTGCTACATTTACATTTAGTCATTTTAGCAGACGCTCTTATCCAGAGCAACTTACAGTAAGTACAGGGACATTCTCCCCGAGGCAAGTAGGGTGAAGTGCCTTGCCCAAGGACACGTCAATTTGCACGGCCGGGAATCGAACCTGCAACCTTCTGATTACTAGTCCGATTCCCTAACCGCTCAGCCACCTGACTCCCTTTGCTACCATGTGCCCCATGCTGTGACGGTGCTACCATGTGCCCCATGCTGTGACGGTGCTACCATGTGCCCCATGCTGTGACGGTGCTACCATGTGCCCCATGCTGTGACGGTGCTACCATGTGCCCCATGCTGTGACGGTGCTACCATGTGCCCCATGCTGTGACGGTGCTTGGGTGGTGTAACTGACTCCATCAGAGATCATGCTGCTTCTGGCTCTAGTCCCGAATTATAAAACGACATTATACTAATATTACTATTTACTTATTATACTGATCTAATCAGGTACCCCAACATAACTATAACGATTACTAATAAATCAAATCAAATCAGTTACCCCAAAGACAGTAATCTTTTAAAATCAAATCAACTTTTATTAAGGTGGTGCAAGTTGGTACAGTTGACAGTGTTCAATCTACTTGCTTGGTTACTTGCTAGGCAAAATAATTTACATTTTTCTATTAAAAAGGTTTTCCAGATGTGCGAGAGGAAGCTCCCAGTCACAATAATCACGTTGATGCAGCAGATGGCTTCTGAGCTGAATAGCATCTTGTAGAAAACCAGAAACATTTGAGAGGCAGAACTGATTCACTAGCTTTCAAAGGAAGAAAACATCAATTTTCCATATAGGCATCACCTGACCATAACCTGACCCAATAATGTACTACTATAGACTTATACAGGAAATACTACTGTAGATGTTTGTATGGCAAACAAAGCAAAGACAACTGAAAACTACAAACATCAGAAATATAAAACAGGTAATTAATTCTTAATTTAAACAGTGCATTCTCACACAGTAGAATCAGAGGGTGGAGCACATCGATGTGGTTTTAAAACTCTGAATACGCTCAGGGGTGGAGGAGGAGGAAGGTGGGCGGGGGGTGTTAAGGCCTTAATACACTGCTCTGATGGGTTTAGGATCAGACAGTGGTCTGGGTCTAGAGGTGAAGGGTACAGACTTGCCTCACAGGCCTGGGGTCAACAGAACCACCAAGACAGCATTCCTATGGCAACACTACAACGTTTTACTACAGACAAACACTTCTAGAACTTCAAGAATAAGTCATGCAGTGCTGGCTACACGGCCAGCCTGGAGAGAGGGAGACCAGTCAGCACAATGACACTCAAGCGATAAGAAAGATATTTAAAGATTGCGGGGTGCACTAGATCATGTGCCACACAGCAACTTGATGCTCCCATAGGACAGGAGTCATCAGGAACCTTGTGGAGAGAGGGAGAGAGGGAGACAGGAGGAGGGAGAGAAAGCGGAGGGGGGAGGAAAAGAGATGGTTAGATGTGCAGACCACCAGCAGATGTTCAGGGTTAGATGTTCAGTAGAAGCAGGGTTAGGGTTAGATGTTCAGTAGAAGCAGAAGTCCTGCTCACCTCTCTCCTCTCCTAGTTAGAGTTCCTCTGCCGGACGTTCTTCTCCTTATGGTTGGTGGAGTTGCTCTTCCTGGGAAACCAGAGAAGAACCTGTTACACCCTGGTCCCCCCGCAGAACACCAGCCCAGCCCTCCCAGTGTACTGGTAGACAGAAGGAGAGCAGTACTTACAGAGGAGCAGATCCTGAGTCGTCATCTACACCAGCACACGCACGGAGAGAGACACAGACACAGGGAGAGAGGGAGGAGATAGAACACACTGTTAGACAGACAGCTCTGACACCAGCATGCTCTCCCCAACCAGGAAGTTCCAGGTCCAGTGTTACTCGCTCGCACACACCCCTAACACCTGTTAGTGACACAATGCCACACCCCTAACACCTGTTAGTGACACAATGCCACACCCCTAACACCTGTTAGTGACACAATGCCACACCCCTAACACCTGTTAGTGACAATGCCACACCCCTAACATCTGTTAGTGACACAATGCCACACCCCTAACACCTGTTAGTGACACAATGCCACACCCCTAACACCCGTTAGTGACACAATGCCACACCCCTAACACCTGTTAGTGACACAATGCCACACCCCTAACACCTGTTAGTGACACAATGCCACACCCCTAACACCTGTTAGGGACACAATGCTGATGTCAAAGACCACCCTGACTAAGCATGCCCATGGCCGGCTGCGTCTCCATGTCAACGGCACCGCTGCAGTCATCCCATAATTTTATATATATATATATGTATCGTTTCCCCTCATCCCCGCGAGGCCACGCCCCCCAATGCAGCTGTGTAGAGACCCCGCGGTAACCATGGAAACCAGAGATGGCAGGGAGGTGCTGCAGCAGTGAGTCCACAGGGACACCTGAGATGGTCGTCCACGGTTACAGCAGAGGTGGCGCACGTCGTCGTCATGGCGATGATGAAAATGGAGCTGGAACGTCTGACAGCATCACTGGCCATGCGTGGTCAGCATGCACGAGCATGCAGTAACGAACACCAGCCTCTGTCCCTCCTACACCTTCCTCCCCCCATCGTAATCTTAGCAAACCACAACCCCATTAGACTGTCAGGACAAGCAAGAATAACCTCCACCCCCTCTCACTGGCCACGCTCCACGCTGATTGGAGGCCAGGTTGGGACCTGGGGGGGTTCTGATTGGTCAGGCGGGGCCAGTCAGAGGTCAGCGTGGGGTCGTCTGGCTGGTCAGTAGTGAGTATGAAGGCAGAGCATTCCCTCAGCTTGTTCAGCTGCATGCAGTCTGGGTCACTTACCACAACACAGCAGCAAGAGAAATCAAAACATGAAATCATAAAAAAGAAGTTTGGACAAATGCCATCAACAGAAGGACTAGAACAGGCAGAACTAAAAGAATAAAAGGATGTAAGCATTTTGATCCAGAATATTTGTATCATGTTCAGATCAGCTGTTTATGCAGCATCTTCAGCACTCAAACACTTGCAGGATGACTCCACTAGGGGGCAGGAGAGGGACACTAACAACCCTGCTAGCTACACTCCCGCTAACTGCTGTTGGTAAGAACTGAGGGTACTTAGGGTAGTTAGATAGGAGATGGGAGTTAGGAAGGAGGTGGGGGGAGTTAGGGAGGGGGGAGTTAGGGGGGGGGGGGGGGGAGTTAGGAGGTGGGGGGGGAGTTAGGAGGTGGGGGGGGGAGTTAGGAGGTGGGGGGGGGGGAGTTAGGAGGTGGGGGGGGGGAGTTAGGAGGGGGGGGGGAGTTAGAAGGAGGGGGGGGGGGAGTTAGAAGGAGGGGGGTAGGAGGTGGGGGGAGTTAGGAGGTGGGGGGGGGGAGTTAGGAGGGGGGGGGGAGTTAGGAGGGGGGGGGGGGAGTTAGGAGGTGGGGGGGGAGTTAGGAGGTGGGGGGGGGAGTTAGAAGGAGGGGGGGGGAGTTAGAAGGAGGGGGGGGGAGTAGAAGGAGGGGGGGGAGTTAGGAGGTGGGGGGGGGGGAGAGTTAGGAGGGGGGGAGTTAGGAGGTGGGAGTTAGGAGGTGGGAGTTAGGAGGTGGGGGGGGGGGGGGGGGTAGTACTGCTTCGTACCGTCACTGATCTCATCAGGTGTTCTCCTCTTCTCGTAGATGAAGATGATGGTGACCAGGATGATGACCTCGGCCACAATGCCCAGGAAGGGCCACAGGGCAGCCAGGCGGGGAGCGCACGCGCAGGTGGATCTTGTCGGAGGCTATGCCCAGCTCACTGGTGGCCAGGCACTCGTAGTCGCCCATGTCCTGCTCCATGTCCAGGTCCAGGATGGACAGCGTGGTTTTGTTGGGGGTAGTCTTGATCTCGTACTTGTCGAGGGTGGCGTTGGCGATGGCCTAGGAGGGAGGGACACTGGTTACAAGCTAGCACACACTCGCTCGCTCGCTCTCTCCCTCACACACACCCACCCACCCCCTCCCAGAGGGAGTAGTAGACGTACTAAGGGAGTGCCGTCAGGCTGCATCTTCCTCCAGGCCCAGTCGGTGGGCAGCGGGTACCCGTAACCGTGACACACCATCACCCCACGGTCACGCTCGTTCCCCTGCTCAGAGTGCTTGTAGGCCGACACATGGAGAGGAGCTGCACACACACACACACACAGGTCAGTGGTCACCAGATGGCTGAAAACACACATCAACTACGCCAACATTGCAGAAACACTCGTCACTGAAGATGAAGACAAGGCAGATCACACAGAGACAGAGGAGGGACTTACTCTTGACCTCTATGACCTCGGAGACCTCGGGCTCAGTGACAAACACACACTTATACTGCCCCCCCGTCTGGACACTGATCTTGGTCAGGCTGGACGGAGAAGGAGGAGAGAGAGAGGATAAGGTCAGGTTGAAGAACACATGATGAACATGGATAACACACTTGTTGTTTGTTGAAGTGAGAAACCAGTCTGCTTCCTCTGCATGGCTCCTCTCCCCCCTCCCCCTGTTCAGCCTCTCTCCCCTCCCCCTGTTCAGCCTCTCTCTCCTGCTCCCCTCCCCCTGTTCAGCCTCTCTCTCTCTCCTGTTCCCCTCCCCCTGTTCAGCCTCTCTCTCCTGCTCCCCTCCCTCTGTTCAGCCTCTCTCCCCTCCCCCTGTTCAGCCTCTCTCCCCTCCCCCTGTTCAGCCTCTCTCCCCTCCCCCTGTTCAGCCTCTCTCTCCTGCTCCCCTCCCCCTGTTCAGCCTCTCTCTCTCCTCTCCCCCCTCCCCCTGTTCAGCCTCTCTCTCCTGCTCCTCCCTCTCACTGATATAGGAATTAAGGTCACACCGAGGGAAATAGCACAAAACAGAGCTGGAGGCGCTCTCTCCCTGCTGCAACCAGCAGAGGGCCTGCAACCAGCAGAGGGCCTGCAACCAGCAGAGGGCCTGCAACCAGCAGATGGCCTGCAACCAGCAGAGGGCCTGCAACCAGCAGAGGGCCTGCAACCAGCAGAGGGCCTGCTAACAGAGAGCTCCCCCCCTACCCCAGAGGGCTTGTGTCCCGGCAGGACCTACTTGAATACAATGTGGGCCTGGTTGGTACTCTTCCTGGTCCCCTCCAGCTCCACGTCATTCTTCATCCAGAAGCTGCCCTTGATGGGGGAGGTGGGGGCCGTCAGGTTACAGCTCAGCAAAGCAGAGGTCTGGTTACTCACCTCCGCAGGGTTGGTCACTATCAGGGGCTCTGAGGACACACATACCATCATTAGTAACCTCTCTAACCTCTCTAACCCTAACCCTTGAACAGTTAGGGTTAGGCTAACAGCTGTATTCATGAGGATGTCTGTCTGGAAGACAGTCGTGGGGTTCTGAGAGGAAGGCGTGTCTACAAAGCTCTACAACACAGAGGTCATCCACACTACAGGAAGCGTGTAGGGTTCAAAGGTCATAACATGCCGTCTGAGACCAAGAGACAACACAAAACTCGGACCCTGAGCTTTGACCTGTGTGATGACATCACAGCTAAGCGCAGAACACCTCTAGCACAGGAACACAGGAGGGAAGGACAGCTCTGCCCCAGCTGGGACACAGGAGAGACTAGAGAGGCTAGGAGAGTCACTCTGGAGGAGGTACTCTCTGCTCTAGGGGTGTGTGGGGGGGGGGTGTGGGGAGGAGCAAGGTGGAGGTCAGGAGGGTGATTGACAGGGGCTGGACCACTGTCCTCTTTACAGGGAGGGGCATGTGGCTCCGCCCCCCTGCTCCTCCACTCACGTTCGAACACCAGGACGTTGGCCTGGGAGCGGATCCACTTGATCTTGGGCGTCTTCTTCAGCTCGTTGCGGTCGGGGTCGTTGGAGGCGCGGCACTCATACGTGCCAGAGTCAGAGAGGGACAGGTTGCCGAGGACGACGGAGCTGGTGGCGTGTGCTACATAGGTGGCGTTGACGGCCATGCGGCCCTCACGCGCCCCGTCAAACAGCTGCACCAGTGTCTCCTCGGGGCCATGGCCCTCCACGAACCACCACTGCACCTCCGGGAGGGGTCCCCCACCACCTCGCACTGCAGCTCCGCCCAGCCCCCTAGCAGCTTCATCTGGGACAGGGGCGACTTAATGAAGCCAGCTGCGGGAAGTGGGGCAGGCCCAGCAGAGAAGAGCCAGGGGGGGAGGGGGGCAGGCCCAGTAGAGAAGAGCCGGGGGGGGGGGGGGGGGCAGGCCCAGTAGAGAAGAGCCGGGGGGGGGGCAGGCCCAGTAGAGAAGAGCCGGGGGGGGGGGCAGGCCCAGTAGAGAAGAGCCAGGGGGGGGAGGTGGGGCAGGCCCCAGTAGAGAAGAGCCGGGGGGGGGGGGGGGGGGGCAGGCCCAGTAGAGAAGAGCCGGGGGGGGGGGCAGGCCCAGTAGAGAAGAGCCGGGGGGGGGGGCAGGCCCAGTATAGAAGAGCCAGGGGGGAAGGGGAGGGCAGGGAGTGCAGGCAGAAGGCCGAACAGTGATGGCAGTTGATGGATTGATATTGATTTGGGGTGGGTGTGGGGAGGGCCAGTGGTGATGAAATGTGAGATGGAAAAGACCAGCAGGCAAAATCAAAAGAAAGAAACAGAAAAGATTAATAGAAATCACAGATGAGAGGGTTGAGTCCTGCCATCAAGATAAGGCAAACATTCAGTATGAAAACATTATGCAAATGATATGAAGAAATATGTGTAACACCGTGAGAAAGGCAGTGAGCACTCAAAAGAAAAAGACAAACAGCACATGCATCAACATTTACTAAACATAAACTAAATTAATTCTTCAAATGCATTCAATGGAAAGACAGAATACAAAAAATATATACTTAAACGGCAGTAAAAGAAAATGAGAAGCCAGTAACCACATGATGGGATTAGGGTTAGGATGACCCCATACTGGTTACACCTGGCAGGGCAGATGAAAGGCCTTGAGGGAGGGGGTTGGGGGCCCAGGGGGCCCGGGGTCTCCTACCAGGGACATTCTAGAGAGGATTTACAGCCTAGGTGGGGCTCACTAGAGCAACAACACACTCTGCGTCCATCTGTAACCCTAACCATCTGTGCTACTGCTGCCCTCTACACACAGCACAACATCTGTGCTACTGCTGCCCTCTACACAGAGCACAACATCTGTGCTACTGCTGCCCTCTACACAGAGCACAACATCTGTGCTACTGCTGCCCTCTACACACAGCACACCATCTGTGCTACTGCTGCCCTCTACACACAGCACACCATCTGTGCTACTGCTGCCCTCTACACAGAGCACAACATCTGTGCTACTGCTGCCCTCTACACAGAGCACAACATCTGTGCTACTGCTGCCCTCTACACACAGCACACCATCTGTGCTACTGCTGCCCTCTACACAGAGCACAACATCTGTGCTACTGCTGCCCTCTACACAGAGCACAACATCTGTGCTACTGCTGCCCTCTACACAGAGCACAACATCTGTGCTACTGCTGCCCTCTACACACAGCACAACATCTGTGCTACTGCTGCCCTCTACACACAGCACAACATCTGTGCTACTGCTGCCCTCTACACACAGCACAACATCTGTGCTACTGCTGCCCTCTACACACAGCACAACATCTGTGCTACTGCTGCCCTCTACACACAGCACAACATCTGTGCTACTGCTGCCCTATACACACAGCACAACATCTGTGCTACTGCTGCCCTCTACACACAGCACAACATCTGTGCTACTGCTGCCCTCTACACACAGCACAACATCTGTGCTACTGCTGCCCTCTACACACAGCACAACATCTGTGCTACTGCTGCCCTCTACACACAGCACAACATCAACCTGTTGCCGGGAGATCAACACTGGAGCAGGGGGGGGGATCTGGAACACAATAACCATGTTTATTGTTTTAGGGCCACTCCCTGTGTTTTAGGGCCACTCCCTGTGTTGTAGGGCCACTCCCTGTGTCAGAGAGAGGATGAGACGGAGGAAGTGGCCCCTGTTCTTTGTGTTTGTGTGAACCCTGGTCGACAACAAGGCTCTCTTGGCAGCCTGGAGAGGAGAGAGCAGCTGGGCAGGGTGGAGAGGAGACCAGCAGGGTGGAGGAGAAGAGCTGGGCAGGGTGGAGGAGAGGAGCTGGGCAGGGTGGAGGAGAGGAGCTGGGCAGGGTGGAGGAGAGGAGCTGGGCAGGGTGGAGAGGAGCTGGGCAGGGTGGAGGAGAGGAGCTGGGCAGGGTGGAGGAGAGGAGCTGGGCAGGGTGGAGGAGAGGAGCTGGGCAGGGTGGAGAGGAGCTGGGCAGGGTGGAGGAGAGGAGCTGGGCAGGGTGGAGAGGAGCTGGGCAGGGTGGAGGAGAGGAGCTGGGCAGGGTGGAGGAGAGGAGCTGGGCAGGGTGGAGGAGAGGAGCTGGGCAGGGTGGAGGAGAGGAGCTGGGCAGGGTGGAGAGGAGCTGGGCAGGGTGGAGGAGAGGAGCTGGGCAGGGTGGAGGAGAGGAGCTGGGCAGGGTGGAGAGGAGAGGAGCTGGGCAGGGTGGAGGAGAGGAGCTGGGCAGGGTGGAGGAGAGGATCTGGGCAGGGTGGAGGAGAGGATCTTGGCAGGGTGGAGAGGAGCTGGGCAGGGTGGAGGAGAGGAGCTGGGCAGGGTGGAGGAGAGGAGCTGGGCAGGGTGGAGGAGAGGAGCTGGGCAGGGTGGAGAGGAGCTGGGCAGGGTGGAGGAGAGGAGCTGGGCAGGGTGGAGGAGAGGAGCTGGGCAGGGTGGAGAGGAGAGGAGCTGGGCAGGGTGGAGGAGAGGAGCTGGGCAGGGTGGAGGAGAGGAGCTGGGCAGGGTGGAGAGGAGAGGAGCTGGGCAGGGTGGAGAGGAGCTGGGCAGGGTGGAGGAGAGGAGCTGGGCAGGGTGGTGGAGAGGAGCTGGGCAGGGTGGAGGAGAGGAGACCAGCAGGGTGGAGAGGAGCTGGGCAGGGTGGTGGAGAGGAGCTGGGCAGGGTGGTGGAGAGGAGCTGGGCAGGGTGGAGAGGAGCTGGGCAGGGTGGAGGAGAGGAGCTGGGCAGGGTGGAGGAGAGGATCTTGGCAGGGTGGAGAGGATCTTGGCAGGGTGGAGAGGAGCTGGGCAGGGTGGAGGAGAGGAGCTGGGCAGGGTGGAGGAGAGGAGCTGGGCAGGGTGGAGAGGAGCTGGGCAGGGTGGAGGAGAGGAGCTGGGCAGGGTGGAGAGGAGCTGGGCAGGGTAGAGGAGAGGAGCTGGGCAGGGTGGAGAGGAGCTGGGCAGGGTGGAGAGGAGCTGGGCAGGGTGGAGAGGAGCTGGGCAGGGTGGAGGAGAGGAGCTGGGCAGGGTGGAGGAGAGGAGCTGGGCAGGGTGGAGGAGAGGAGCTGGGCAGGGTGGAGGAGGAGCTGGGCAGGGTAGAGGAGAGGAGCTGGGCAGGGTGGAGGAGAGGAGCTGGGCAGGGTGGAGGAGAGGAGCTGGGCAGGGTGGAGGAGAGGAGCTGGGCAGGGTAGGAGAGGAGCTGGGCAGGGTGGAGGAGAGCTGTAATTGTTTGATAAACCCAGGAAGTCCTGGTAATGATTAGCTAGCCTGCAATCTGACTTCTCAGAACTCCTTCTAAGTCCGCCCCAGGGTTCTAGAACAGGCTGACAGTGTCACCATGGCAGCAGGCTGAGAAGGTTCTGGATGGTTAATGAGCTACCGGACAGACAGACCCTGGAGCTGCAAGCATGGTCATGATAAACAAACAGTACTTTTGAATACCTCAGCCCAAAATGGCTGGTGAATTGACAGCGACACATATTTACATTTTAATCAATACATCATATGATTCAAGATGGGCTGAATCTGAACCTAGCTATAGCACCTGTTACAGGAGTTCCAACAGCAGAGCCTGACCAACTCAGGGGGTCATGCAGAAGTCAGGCCCCGGACAACGGTTGCTAGGGCCGTGAAAACAATGATGCAGTCTGGGATGAGGCGCATGATCAGAACATTCCAGAACACAGCCCTGAACAATCTGTACCCAGCCACATCGCGCGCTACCCATATTTGACGGGCTGAAACAGGCTATCAGCAGTAGTCTGTTACATAAACGTCTTCACACACAAGACTGCTTTCAGTGTCCAACTCTTTAATCTGCTCTAGAAACTGTTCAACTGGGTTTGAACCAGGGGCTAACTGTTACCCTTCTACACAGACCACATTCCAGAGCTCTGTGGTGAACCAGAGATTGAGAGTAAAATATGGAAGAGAGAGAGAGACACAGAGAGAGAGAGAGAGAGAGAGAGAGAGACACAGAGAGAGAGAGACACACAGAGAGAGAGAGACAGAGAGAGAGAGAGAGACAGAGAGAGAGAGAGAGAGAGAGAGAGAGAGAGAGAGAGAGACAGAGAGAGACACAGAGAGAGACACAGAGAGAGACAGAGAGAGAGACACAGAGAGACAGAGAGAGAGAGAGAGAGAGAGAGAGAGAGAGAGAGAGAGAGAGAGAGAGAGAGCGAGAGACACAGAGAGACAGAGAGAGACAGAGAGAGAGAGAGCCATGAAGTGGGACCTAAAGACATCTGGATGTCTAGTGTTACAGTAGAGTGTCGGGGGGCAGAGAGGAGAGGCTTCTGTGTTCTGGCTGAGTAAAGGGCAAATACCAAGTCCTTCTCAGCCTTCAGCCCTTCATAAACTTGACACTTAATAAAACAAACTAAAAAGGGGCCATAACCGTTTATATAATTAGGGGCCATATTACATAATTTCTCAACAGTTTTCTGATATTGCCCCCAACATGTTGAAAACACCAGCCTACTCCACCCCCTAATCTAACCCTAACCTGCCTACTCCACCCCCTAATCTAACCCTAACCAGCACAGTAGCAAAGATGGAGGCCCAGTAGTTCAGGTGAATGTGTGATGGATGAGCTGAATTAACCACTCAGTAGAGCATTGCGTAACTTGTGGACAACCATGGCTGGAGGCTGAGAAAGTCCACAACAAAGCTCCCATTCCTTAACAGAGGCTGAGCTGGAGCGATATAATTAGATTACCCTCATACTCTCTACACAACAACAACAGGCCTGTCCTGTGACGGTGAACCACTCAAGAGCAGCTTCCACCACTCTGCTAACCGCAGCATCAAGTAAGTGTTCATCTGCATCTGGAATAGTGCAGGTTCCCCCCTGATGGTGGGGGATTACAAGGCTTCACCAGGAGGGCTGTGTGCTAGCCTGGCTACACATGCTGATGCCAGAACTGCTGTCATAGGAAGAGGCTGAACACACACTTCAGATGTTTCTGTTGCAATGTAGTAGTATTGTTTCATTCACCCTGTCTGCTAGCAGAGACGTGGTTCCTATGTGATGTGGACCTAAATACTGTAAAACTAAGTAGCCTACTTTGGATCCTTCATCTCATTCTGTACTTTCTTAAAACACTATTTTCACATAGCTTTGGATAAAGGCGTCTAGATTCCTTTCATGTAAATGTTGACTTTGTGTTTGATTACTGGGGTACAAAGTAGCTGCTTCGACAGGAAGAAACACTACAGGCTGGTCCTTAAGTCCTGTTCCAACAACCCAGCAGGAGAACTAGTTCACACCGGTTTGAGAACAAGAAGCTTAATGGGAAACCACTAGCTTACTGCCATTTCACATTTGCAACACAATTGTGTGAGACTGGATTAAGTTACCCGATTACAGACCAGATACTCGAGGTCGAGGTTCATGTGGTCTCAATAGACTGAAATGGAATTGCAATACATGTTGTTTTCCGCTCTGTGTTGAGCGGCATTTCAGGACTACATCCAACGATACCGAACACATCTTGAGCAACTTCCACCATACCTTTTGCGTTGGCCAATTACCTACTGAAATAATAGTTACGATTACTTAAAAACACCGCACATTTCACGGATTCAATTAGCATAAAGTAGCTAATTACACCCAGCTGTCTCAACACATCCAGCAAATCATCGTGCTACAGTAATGACCTAAAAATCACTATAACCTGTTAACCTATAAATAGGGAACGTCGAAGTCTAATTTCATTGATCTTACACGTTTAAATATTTAAGTAAACTAAATGGACGACTATTCCTATAGACCGTCGATGATCGCGTGCCTGTCCAGTAGTTTACTGCCCCATAACCGGCGTTCCCAGCTAAACACTTCTTGTCATAAATAACGTTACAGGAGCTAGCAATGTAGCTGACATTAAAACGATCATGTTAAGCGTTCGGTGGAAAATAAACATTTCAGTCAAACACAACTTGGTACTGTATACACATGTCCGTACCTAAACCATCTTGAAATGGAAAAGCATGTCATCGTCAATAATTGAAATGGTGTTGGCTTGCTAACGTTAGCCAGCTAACTAGCTCATTTGCTTGCTAATGTGGTTAGCCAACATGAGAGCACTCCTGCTAAACCTTACCTGTTGACGCACTGGCTCGGTACACGCACAGCAGGGAACTTAACACTAACAGGATCTTCATGTTCACGATTTTATCTTGTATTTTAAACAAACACTTCGATGATAAACTATAATTCGCGTTATTTGTTCGACTGAATGTTTCGGAGGCGCTCCCTGCTAGTGTCGACCGGAGTTGGTCGTCCTCTATTTGCTCCTCACGCGCTTACGTCATGACTAGGGCCGGCAGCACGTACAGCCACTGAAGCTGTGGGGCGTGACACAGGTCACGACAACATATCAGACCCGTGGCCCGAGCCTTAACCCTATCAGACCCGTAGCCCGAGATCAGTCATCAGATTGATTCTTTTATGTACAGATGTTGTAAGATTTTACTCAGTTTGCAGATAATATGGAAGGAATGTACCTATGATATCAGAGAAGAAACCCCCAAAGTACAGCAAAGGAAAAACAAATGTTAAAACACCAATCTATGTCTGTCACGTACACACCCACCGAAGCACACATCAAACACAAATACACAGGTTCACAAATACACACCAAATGTCCCATGATTTATATTTGTGATTGTCAATTCTTAAATAATTTTAACACACGATACATCAAAGTGTAAAGTACAGAAAGTCGGCAACAGGGCCATAACTTCGTAAGACCACTGTAATAAAAAATAAATACAAATAAAAGGTTATTTAAATATTGCCCTGCTCTACATGAAAATGTCCCCTACGATCTGTGGCTGGACCTCACTACAACCAGACAGAAGCTCTGCTCTGGACAGGAGCAACTCCTCTGGGAGTAGGAAGTCAGCATGCACAGGAAACACCTCTTCATGTCCCCTGGCCGCCTAAAGGATGTGATGTAATCAAGCACATCCCCTCCAGGACCAACCCAAGACCGACAAGGCTGATTGTTCTAAAGGTGGACCTGGTGTTGTCTTCCTGTCTGATCATTCTGGCTGCGATGCTCACAATGCTGCAAGAGACAAATAGAACCATATATAGAACAGCCTCACTTCCTCTCAACCCTGAACCCCTGCACACCTCTCCTTCCCACACTGTGTGGTGTGTGTGTGTACATGACCTCCCGCTCCCGTGTGGCTGACTGATTGATGTCCACTGGGAGTTTACCAAAGCAGATTGTGTCCACATCAAATGAAGACAAGCCTGCTGATGTGTGGAGAGCAGGAGCACTATGGAGGGGCTGGAGCCTGCAGCGCCCCCTGTGGGTCAGAGGTAGGAGCACCAGACCCCACCTGGGTTAGAGCTGGTTTATCCCAGACTTCACCTGGGTTAGAGATGGTTTAACCCAGACCTCACCTGGGTTAGAGATGGTTTAACCCAGACCTCACCTGGGTTAGAGATGGTTTAACCCAGACTTCACCTGGGTTAGAGATGGTTTAACCCAGACCTCACCTGGGTTAGAGATGGTTTAACCCACACCTCACCTGGGTTAGAGATGGTTTAACCCAGACCTCACCTGGGTTAGAGATGGTTTAACCCAGACCTCACCTGGGTTAGAGATGGTTTAACCCAGACTTCACCTGGGTTAGAGATGGTTTAACCCAGACCTCACCTGGGTTAGAGATGGTTTAACCCAGACCCCACCTGGGTTAGAGATGGTTTAACCCAGACCTCACCTGGGTTAGAGATGGTTTAACCCAGACCTCACCTGGGTTAGAGATGGCAGCAGGGTTAGTTGACCGTCGCTCCTTAAAACAAACATAATATGCGAACAATCGTAAAACCAAGTTATCACACAATTCATAATAAAAATGTCTTTAATCTAGTGAAATTATACATGATGACAACTATGCAGATGTGAAAACCACCCGGAGGCCCAATTAAGCTCATCTTCCCCTCCATCCAGCTAGCTGTTGTTTATGTATGAGTGTGCATGTGTGTATGTGTTGGGAGAGAGGGTACAAATATGTTTTCCATTTTCAAATACTGAACAAACATACATTGTAGATGAGTCAACATCTCAGTCCATTAAGACTTTGAACTGAGCACTTGCGACCGCTACTTAAAAACTTGACAGCTTAATAATCACAACCTTCTTTTCTGAGCAGCCACGCAGTCGTTTAAAAAATCATCTGGATGAAAAATAGCTACAGTCTTGCTCTGAAGACAACCATACTGAAGGTGTTCAACAGCAGCACTGTCCTGTTTCATATCCCATCCAGCCACGACAGTACTTCTACAATCCTCCTCTTCCTCCTCCTCCTCCTCCTGCAGGAGGCCGGGTCCAGCCCGTCACCCCAAGACAGGACAGGGGTCTGAAGGCTGGGGAGTCCTGGGGGGAAGGGCCTCTGTCTGTCTGTGTCTGTCATCCCTACCCTTCCAGGCCTCCAAGCCCTAACCCTCCAGGCCTCCAAGCCCTACCCCTCCAGGCCTCCAAGCCCTACCCCTCCAGGCCTCCCAGCCATAACCCTCCAAGCCCTACCCCTCCAGGCCTCCAAGCCCTACCCCTCCAGGCCTCCAAGCCCTAACCCTCCAGGCCTACAAGCCCTAACCCTCCAGGCCTCCAATCCCTACCCCTCCAGGCCTCCAAGCCATAACCCTCCAAGCCCTAACCCTCCAGGCCTCCAAGCCCTAACACTCCAGGCCTCCAAGCCCTACCCCTCCAGACCTCCAAGCCCTACTCCTCCAGGCCTCCAATCCCTACCCCTCCAGGCCTCCCAGCCATAACCCTCCAAGCCCTACCCCTCCAGACCTCCAAGCCCTACCCCTCCAGGCCCTACCCCTCCAGACCTCCAAGCCCTAACCCTCCAGGCCTCCAAGCCCTACCCCTCCAGGCCTCCCAGCCATAACCCTCCAAGCCCTACCCCTCCAGACCTCCAAGCCCTAACCCTCCAGGCCCTACCCCTCCAGACCTCCCAGCCCTAACCCTCCAAGCCCTACCCCTCCAGACCTCCAAGCCCTACTCCTCCAGACCTCCAAGCCCTACCCCTCCAGACCTCCAAGCCCTACCCCTCCAGGCCTCCAAGCCCTACCCCTCCAGGCCTCCAAGCCCTACCCCTCCAGGCCTCCAAGCCCTACCCCTCCAGGCCTCCAAGCCTTACCCCTCCAGGCCTCCAAGCCCTAACCCTCCAGGCCTGGGCCTCCTTCCCCCAGTTGGGGTCAGACAGGGGGAGGGTGGGGGACACGGTCATGGGTGAGGCAGGCGGAGGAGGTTCTAGGAGTCTGTAGAGTTGTCCTGACTGGTGGAGCTGGAGGACGGAGGAGTGGAGGAAGAGGAGGAGGAGGAGGAGGAGGTGAAGTTCATTCCTGATAGTCCAGGTGGGTTCATGGCTGTGTTCTGTCCACTCAGACTCATCCTGCACACAGGACACGTGTCATGCTGGAGAGAGAAAGAGGGAGGGAGAGAGGGACGGAGAGAGAATGAGATGTATCAGTCATCACTCCAGTTAAGTTGTATTGAGCAGTAATATGTAATAGAGTTGTAGGGGGAGGGTGTGTGTGTGTGGGGGGGGCAGGGGGGCCCTACCTGCTCCAGCCAGGGGATGATGCAGTCGTTGTGGAACAAGTGGTTACATGGAAGCTGCCTGACTGTCTCTCCTGTGCTGTAGTCTTCCTTACACACAGGACACTCTAGACCTGAGCCTACACGCACACGCACACACACACACACACACAAACGTCAGTGGACTAAAGACACAGGTGACAGGTCATACAGCACCATGGTTCTCTGTGTGAGGGAACCCCATGGCAGGATAGTCCAGTTGTGTGTGTGTGTGTGTGTTTGTGCTCACCAACGTGCTCCTCTGTGATGTGGACGCAGGGCAGGGTCTTGATCTTCTCCCTGTCAGCTGGAGGAGGACCCGTGTTCTCAAACTGGTTCAGCAGCTGCGGGGAGGAGACAGGATGTTTTCATCCACAATTCAGACAAAGGTTTATCAAATGGATAGTGGTACCAGAGTAGGGTGGTACCAGAGTAAGGTGATACCAGAGTAGGGTGGTACCAGAGTAGGGTGGTACCAGAGTAGGGTGGTACCAGAGGAGGGTGGTACCAGAGGATGGTGGTACCAGAGTAAGGTGGTACCAGAGGAGGGTGGTACCAGAGGAGGGTGGTACCAGAGTAAGGTGGTACCAGAGGAGGGTGGTACCTGTGTGATGATGGCGTCCAGACCACCGGCCCCCCAGGCGTAGTCCATGGGGTTGGAGTGCAGCACCCCCCTGAGGGACAAACACACACGTCACCATGGAGACTCACATCCCCCCCCCCCCCCCCATCATCATTATTACGAATGATCTGATTCGAAATAGAAGCCCTGCCCCTGAGGTTAATAATAATCCATATTATTATTGTTAGTGTGTGGTACTCACCAAGGCCCCACGCCCATATTAGGCATGGCCGTGGGCGCAATGATTCCGTTCACCAGCTGCTGAATGATTCTGGAACGGAATAAACACAACAGTCATGTGATGTTCCACTGTTGCAACGGTCACAGCTTACGTAACAAGTGAGTTTGTGAAAGAGAAGTTGTTAAATTAGTGGGAGTCAGATGGCTGAGCGGTTAGGGAATCGGGCTATTACTCAGAAGGTTGCCGGTTCGATTCTGGCCGTGCAAAAAATAAATTGTGTCCTTGGGCAAGGCGCTTCACCCTAGTTGCCTCGGGGGGAATGTCCCTGTACTTACTGTAATTGTGTCTGCTAAAAAAAAAAAAGACAAAATGTAGATCATCTAGTCACGTTAAGATAGAGAGATCCAGTCATGTTAGTCATGGGACTGGTTGGGACTGGTTGGGACTGGTTGGGACTGGTTGGGATGGATTACCCCCCCCCCCCTCACCCCTCCAGTGTGGGCACGCCCTCCTGCCTCCCGATCTGCCTCCTGGCGCCATGTCGAACCCGTGGTTGCCTGGCACTGTAGCGTTGCCGTGACACCATCTCCCTCTCCCGGCGGTTCTCTGCCTCACGGTTGTCCTCTGGCACCGGCTCATCAAACAGCCCCAGAGCAAACTGGCCAAACCCCGGAGGGAGGGGGAACATCTGCTGGGGTTCCACGTTCTAGAGGAAGGAACCGGAACAGGGACACAGAGAACATGACCAGGAACTCAAGGTTTGTAGAATACCCACACACAGTTCCTAACCCTTACACCCGTACCACCCTGCTCCAGATATAAAAATGTTCCAGAGTGCCGATTTAGGAACCACAGCCCGTCTCACACACCTCGAAGGCCAGCGTGTTCTGGGCCCCGCTGGTGATGCTGGCAGAGGATCCGTTTTCGGCGCTGTCCGGGGAGACAAGCAACAACAGAGTTACAGCAGCGCTCATCTCCGAGCAGCTCTCTAACAGCCTCAGGATTAACCCCGACCCTGACCCCTGACCCTAACCACACACAAACCTTTCCTCCTCCAGGAGCTCCTCGATGAAGCCAGACTCACATCTGGGACACGTGTAGTCCTGCAACACACACACACACGGTTCAGTTCAGTTCTGCTTCTTCTCTCTCAAACACACACAAATCAGAAGTCAATCAGCCCTGCTATCAAACTCCTTCCCTCCCACACACACGAGAGAGAGAGCGATAGATTGAATAAAGAACAAAGATCCATTCAGCCCTGCACACACACAGCAGTAAATTACCCCCGACTGTCATTCCCACTAGAACCAGGAGACAGGGTCAAGTGTCATCTAGGTGGCAACCCAGTAAACGGTCTTTATACCATCATATCACAGCACAAAGCTTAGCTTGCCTGCATGGAACCGGGCAGAAAACAAAGATGAGGCTTAAGATAGGCTAGCTTGCCTGCATGGAGCCGGGCAGAATACAAAGATTAGGTTTATGATAGGCTAGCATGCTAGCTGTCAGGTGTCAACCCACAACCTAACTGTCGGAGACTCAGACCGCTAGCTGACGAAATAGCAAAACGTTCTAGCTACGTGTTTGAGAATAGCTTAACAGTGTTTCTGGATGACTGCTTCTAAAAAGACAGTTTCTACACCATAGACTTCAGCTTTAGCTCGTTAGCTAATTAGCTGTGTACCTGCGTACTACTGTGTGCTTCGCTAGCAGCCTAGGCTAGCAGCTAGCTAGCAGGTGGACGCACTACGAGTTACAAAGCAATGAGATGGTCCAGACAAACAACAAAGTACACGTTCACCCCGTGAATATGATGTAATCTCGTGATTCATCTCGTTGATACTTACGGGGAGGCGGGGGTTTATCTCGGCTGAGCACCGGTGACAGAAGAACCGGCTGGGCCACGGTGGTGCCTCCGCCATTTTTATCTCACTTGTGAAGATAGTGACTGTACGGTGCTCTGACAGGGACAAAATATGTCGGTGCAGACTGCGGCTTTCAAAGCAGTTTGCCAAATCCTTGTCTATGATGCGTACTGTAGTTTTCAACACGGCCGCTAGATGGTGCACTGGGGCGCTTGTAGCAGACTCTCCAGCAAACAGATTAATTCCACTGTTTCACACGCCATTTTAAGAATGACCACAGTCACCTGGATACTGACTGTGTTGGTGTGATAGTGTGTTGATCAACCTTAGACTATTAAGAGTTCAAGTACTGGTACATTGGAATATAATTCATGTATTATACTCTGGAACATATACAACAAATTATAGGCAATGTGTGGAGGGTAGAGGCCAGGTGAGGCCAGGTGAGGATAGAGGCCATGTGAGGATAGAGGCCAGGTGAGGGTAGAGGCCAGGTGAGGGTAGACCCTGGAGGCTGGAGGCCAGAACAACCCTAGCAGGAGACTTCATGTCTGTGTATTTATTCTGGAGAGGAGGAGGCTCTGCGGGCTGGCTGGGCCTCCTCTTGCTGGCTGGCTGGGCCTCCTCTTGCTGGCTGGCTGGGCCTCCTCTTGCTGGCTGGGCCTCCTCTGGCTGGCTGGCTGGGCCTCCTCTGGCTGGCTGGCTGGGCCTCCTCTGGCTGGCTGGCTGGCTGGGCCTCCTCTTGCTGGCTGGCTGGGCCTCCTCTTGCTGGCTGGCTGGGCCTCCTCTTGCTGGCTGGCTGGCTGGCTGGGCCTCCTCTTGCTGGCTGGCTGGGCCTCCTCTGGCTGGCTGGCTGGGCCTCCTCTTGCTGGCTGGCTGGCTGGGCCTCCTCTTGCTGGCTGGCTGGGCCTCCTCTTGCTGGCTGGCTGGGCCTCCTCTTGCTGGCTGGCTGGCTGGCTGGGCCTCCTCTTGCTGGCTGGCTGGGCCTCCTCTTGCTGGCTGGCTGGGCCTCCTCTTGCTGGCTGGCTGGCTGGCTGGGCCTCCTCTTGCTGGCTGGCTGGGCCTCCTCTGGCTGGCTGGCTGGGCCTCCTCTTGCTGGCTGGCTGGGCCTCCTCTGGCTGGCTGGCTGGGCCTCCTCTTGCTGGCTGGCTGGGCCTCCTCTTGCTGGCTGGCTGGCTGGCTGGGCCTCCTCTTGCTGGCTGGCTGGGCCTCCTCTGGCTGGCTGGCTGGGCCTCCTCTTGCTGGCTGGCTGGGCCTCCTCTGGCTGGCTGGCTGGCTGGGCCTCCTCTGGCTGGCTGGCTGGGCCTCCTCTGGCTGGCTGGCTGGCTGGGCCTCCTCTTGCTGGCTGGCTGGCTGGGCCTCCTCTGGCTGGCTGGCTGGGCCTCCTCTGGCTGGCTGGCTGGGCCTCCTCTTGCTGGCTGGCTGGCTGGGCCTCCTCTGGCTGGCTGGCTGGGCCTCCTCTTGCTGGCTGGTGTTCAGGTAGCGCTGCTCCCCAGAGGGCCATAACCGGCTGATTTACGTGAGGGACAGACAGCCCCGTCAGAAGAGCCTCCAGAGATCCGGACTGCTGGCATCACCTTGCGTCCCTCTGTAGGAGTAGGAGTTTCCTCCTGATTGAGCAACAGCCAATCAATGCCCTCCAGCCTGCTGGTCCGATGGAATGTGTTGTTTGGTACCAGGAGTGTGTGTGTGAGTGTGTGTGTGTGTGTCTGTGAGAGAGTGTGTGTGTGTGTATGTGTGTGTGTCTGTGAGAGTGTGTGAGAGAGAGAGAATAGAAAGGCAGCTATGTCTGGGGGCGGAAGTGAGGCATTCTCTGCCTCCAGTGCATCACTGAGCTTCTGCAGGGTTCATTGTTGCAGGGAGATGTGGGAGGGGGGGACTGAGGGGGGGGGGGGGGGGGGGGGGGGGCTGGGGGGCCTGGGGGGGGGGGGGTCACAGACAGGTCATGTGAGCTGCTACAATGAATTAGTTCTTCTGATTTCTGGACTGGCCCAGGAAGCTAGTCTGGGTCTGGTCTGGGTCTGGTCTGGGTCTGGTCTGGGTCTGGTCTGGGTCTTGTCTGGGTCTGGTCTGGTCTGGTCTGGGTCTGGGTCACATCAAAAGAGCTGGGTTCTGGAGGGTCCAGACATGCTTCAACAACACAAGCTACTTCCTGCTTCCTGCTTCTCTCTCATGTCACGAGTTCCCAGGGAAACACAGCCTCACTCTGCCGTCCCACGCCACATGGAGGCAGTTGGGAGAACATGTGCTCTCAATTATCCACCCGAGTCCAAGCCTCTTAGTCACTGTACACCCCAGAGGATCTCCTCATCATCACGTCAAGAAGGTCCACACCTACTGTACTGTACTGTAACCCTAACCCACACCTACTGTACTGTAACCCTAACCCACACCTACTGTACTGTAACCCTAACCCACACCTACTGTACTGTAACCCTAACACCTACTGTACTGTAACCCTAACCCACACCTACTGTACTGTAACCCTAACCCACACCTACTGTACTGTAACCCTAACCCTAACACCTACTGTACTGTAACCCTAACACCTACTGTACTGTAACCCTAACCCTAACACCTACTGTACTGTAACCCTAACACCTACTGTACTGTAACCCTAACCCACACCTACTGTACTGTAACCCTAACCCTAGAACCCAACACCTTCTGTTCTGTAGTCTAAAACCCAACACAAGTCCGGTTCCAAAAAGTGTATGGTTCTGTAGCGTGGGGAACATGTTTTGTAGGGTAGAGCGTGGGGAACATGTTCTGTAGGGTAGAGCGTGGGGAACATGTTCTGTAGGGTAGAGCGTGGGGAACATGTTCTGTAGGGTAGAGCGTGGGGAACATGTTCTGTAGGGTAGAGCGTGGGGAACATGTTCTGTAGGGTAGAGCGTGGGGAACATGTTCTGTAGGGTAGAGCGTGGGGAACATGTTCTGTAGGGTAGAGCGTGGGGAGAAGGTGGCCGACTGGCTCAGAGAACAAGCAGTTTTCCATAAACAGACGTTCACAGAGCCAGCTCATAAAGACTAAGTACTTCTGACTCGGTCATGCCATCTGAAAGTAGGGCAGTGTGTGTGTGTGTGTGTGTGGGGGGGGGGGGGGGGCATGGCATATCAGGGTATGTGGCAATTTAAGTTGACTCAAATAATTCGGAATTCGGGGGGGGTCCAGGGCTGTCAGAGCGGGGCTCAGGGGGCGGGCGGCTCGGGGGGCAGGGGGCTCGGGGGGCCAGGGGGCTCGGGGGGCCAGGGGGCTCGGGGGGCAGGGGGCTCGGGGGGCCAGGGGGCTCGGGAGGCGGGGGGCTCAGCCCTGTGATGGTGGTGTGTGTGTGTGTGATGGTGGGGGGTGATGTGTTCAGAACTGTGGGTGGTCTCAAACCCCATCTCTCCATCTCTCTCTTATTCTCTCCCCACACATCTCTCTCTTACTCTCTCTCCATAAATCTCTCAATCTCTCTCTTTCTTTCCCCCTGCTTTCTAGTTTCTGGAAGCTATCAGACAGCTAGCAACAGTAAGGGATGCAGTACAGACTTGTTATACACAGGAAGTGATGCAATGCAGGGACATTATACACAGGAAGTGATGCAGGAGAGGATCATCACACACAGTGATGATCTGCAGTGTGCTTTGATAGGACAGTTGTGTAATGCGCGTATGAGTGTGTGTGTATGAGTGTATGAGTGTGTATGTGTGTGTGTGTGTGTGGGCTAAGTTTGTGTTTGTGTAATCTCTCCTTGGGTGATTTAATGGTAATGGCAGAGTGTTCTGGGAACTCCTCGATGGAGGAACGTAATTTCCGTTGTGAGTAAGAGGGCCCAGGATGAAAACACTGGAACGAGACCGAGTGTGTGTGTGTGTGTGCGTGTGTCCGTGTGTGTGGGGGGCAAATTGGGGGCAAATTATACAAAATACACAGACTGGATACAGACCACATACAGACCAGGAAGAGACTCCACAAGTTGTCAATGCCACCACCAGAAGAACTGTGAGGAGGGCAGCTAGATGTGTGTGGGAAAAACAACAGTTTCAAATGCCATTGTTATTCCCCTGTTTGAACAGCCGTATACCTCCACCCCCGATGTACCAGCGTGACTGGAACACAGGATAAACATCAGCAAAGTCAAAACAGATGGTAGCACTGGGCATGAGACACACCGAGAGAGGGAGGGAAGGAGGGGAAGGAGAGGGGGATGGAATAGGAGAGGGAGAAAGAGAGGGAGAAGTTGATAAAGGGAGGGAGAGTGTGAGAGAGAAGGAGATACCAAGACTGGGGATAGACGAGAATGTAGTGAGCTCCTTCCACCTTCCACACACACACATTCTGCACACACACACACACATTCTGCACACACACACATACATTCTGCACACACACACATACATTCTGCACACACACATACATTCTGCACACACACACACACATTCTGCACACACACACATACATTCTGCACACACACACACACATTCTGCACACACACACATACATTCTGCACACACACACATACATACTGTACACACACACTGGACTAGGCAGGAAAGAGACATCATGACAAATATCATTGTTTATTTAGAGATTAAATGACAGTACAAAAATAAGTAAATACATGTATCATTCATATTTCACAGTATGCACACAGGTACACAAGAGTTATTTACATCAATAACTGTTCTTACTCTGTATGTTCAGTAAAATGAAAACAATTCACAAAAATTGAAATTAAAACAAATTCTCAGTCATTTGGGTTTGTTGGATTTACATGACTGTCGTCTATCTGTCCATGAATGCGTCTGTTTCTATCTGGTCTGCTTCTGATCTGCTTCTGGTCTGTACATGGTCTGTATCTGGCCTTCATGAACTGTTTACGGTCTGTTATGTGGTGTCTTTGGGCCATTTTTAGTTTAAACTGTGTTCAGGGTTGTGTGACTGGTCTGTGTTAAGATGTGTGTGTTTGCCCTGTGTTAAGTTAAGGTGTGTGTGTTTGCCCTGTGTTAAGGTGTGTGTGACTGGTCTGTGTTAAGGTGTGTGTGACTGGTCTGTGTTAAGGTGTGTGTGTTTGCCCTGTGTTAAGGTGTGTGTGACTGGTCTGTGTTAAGGTGTGTGTGACTGGTCTGTGTTAAGGTGTGTGTGACTGGTCTGTGTTAAGGTGTGTGTGTTTGCCCTGTGTTAAGGTGTGTGTGACTGGTCTGTGTTAAGGTGTGTGTGACTGGTCTGTGTTAAGGTGTGTGTGTTTGCCCTGTGTTAAGGTGTGTGTATTCTAGCCTAGAGGTCTGGTGAGTTCACACTAAATCCAGCTCCAGATTCCCAGACAGATTAGATTCAGCGGTCCAATCAGATAAGGCTGCCCACGTGTCTGTCCAATCAGATAAGGCTGCCCACGTGTCTGTCCAATCAGATAAGGCTGCCCACGTGACTCTGGGAGCATGTGGAGTCAGATGTGTGAGCGCCCCCAACACTGGGCTCCCTCAGTGGCAGGAGGTAAACAGGTCTGCGCTGGAACACAGGACATGTTGTTGAGGGCTGGACTCTTCCAGAAGCAGAACTGAACTGGTAATGTCAGTTATCAGCGGGTGCCTCGCAGCCCTGACTAAGATCCAGCCTAAACATGCTGTGTGTGAGTAGGAGAGGAGTGTGTGTGTAGAAGGAGAGATGTGTGTGCGTGTGTGTGTGTAGGAGAGTTTGCAGGCAGGAGATGGTGCTGGGTGTCTATATGTGTGTAGGAGGGGTGTGTGTGTGTGTGTAGGAGGGGGGGGGGGGGGTGTAGGAGGGGGGTGTATTTGAGATGCTGCAGGGTGTGTGTTTTGGCTGGCGGCTCAGATGCAGTAGAGTGGTCTGACTCTAATGAAACCACACTACATTAACTCCACTTCACTGTTTGCACCAGGGAGGAAAATACATCCATTTGGGGGGAATAAAACCCAAATTCCTGGTAACAAAGCAGCCAGTGACTGTAATTACTGTTATTCATAAACAAACAGTAGACAGTGAAACAGTACAGCGCTGTGGGTTAACAGGTAATTATGGATATGTAGGTCTGTATACAGGAAAACAACATAAGTACAAACCCGCTCCAATAAATAGTAGTAACTATACCATTAGGGTATAACCCTAACCCTTATGGTAATTTATTTACAATATACACAGATGTGCCCCCCCCCTAGCAGAACCCCGCTTGTTTTAGGACACACACCAAGACTCCACCAAGGAGGGGGGGATGAAGGATGGAGGGGAGGAGAGGAGGGGGGAGGGGAGGAGGGGAGGAGGGGGGAGGGGAGGGGGGGGGAGGGGAGAGGAGAGGAGGAAAGGGAGGGAAGGGAAGGAGAGGGGAGGGCAGGGGGGAGGGGAGGGGGGGGGGGGAGAGGAGGGAAGGGAAGGAAGGGGAGGGGAGGAGAGGAGAGGAGAGGAAAGGGAGGGGAGGTGGTCGGCTCTGGACACAACTGGTCTTTAGAGGGCGTTCTCCTCACTGCCCTCCTGGCCCTGAGTCTTCTTAGGAGGGTCTGAAGAGAGAGGGAGGAGGAGGGAGGGTGGTATCATGACAAATGGTCAGTTTAAGAGACAGAAAGACAGGCAGACGGGCAGACGGGCAGACAGGCAGACAGGCAGACAGGCAGACAGGCAGACAGGCAAAGAGACAGACAGACAGGCAAAGAGACAGACAGACAGACAGATAGATAGACAGGCAGACAGGCAGAGAGACAGACAGGCAGGCAGAGAGACAGAGAGACAGACAGACAGATAAATAGTTAGACAGGCAGACAGGCAGACAAGCAGACAGGCAGACAGGCAGACAGGACAGACAGACAGGCAGGCAGGCAGGCAGGCAGGGGTCTTACAGCTGCAGTGTCCGAGGTGTCTGGCTCCTATGGAGTGCCCCAAGAAGCAGGTGGCCCGCCGCAGGTGACAGGCGCTGGCATAGGTCACGTTGTCGTTGCCACATATTGGCTGCTCTGTCGTCATGGGGATGGGACAGGGCGCGGTGCGGCACATGACACAGTGAGCACTGTTGGTCTGGTCAGTTACACAGCTGTGTGTCCCTGGACACACCACGTTGGAGCACGACTCTGCACACACACACACATCCGGGACATGAATGGTATGTGTGTGAGAGTGTGTGTGAGTGTGTGAGCATGTGAGAGTGTGTACTCACTCTTGCACCCCCCCTGGTACATGACTTCCAGGTCAGGCTGTCCCTGGCAGCGAGCCAGCAGCAGGCCACACTCGTCTTGGTAAGTGTTCCCGTCGCTGCCACACACCGGCCGCCCCCGCCGCCCTAGCAAGGAGCAGTCAGGGGAACACACACACTGGGGCCGGCCTGCCTTCAGCCTGCACACCTTCCCCGGGCCGCAGGTCACGCCCTCACATGTCTCTGCACACACACACACGTACACACACGCAGTGTGAGTATTACTGCCTCTCTCTGCTCTGATAGTGATCAGGTATGTACCTGCTCTCATGTACCTGCTCTGATAGTGATGCCTTTATGTACCTGCTCTCTTGCATGCTGAGAGAGAGAGAGAGCGAGAGAGAGAGAGAGAGAGAGAGAGAGAGAGAGAGAGAGAGAGAGAGAGAGAGAGTGAGAGAGAGAGAGAGAAAGGAGAGGACTACCATTAAAGTACTTGTTATCTTAGCATTGCCATTCTGTGTTTGTGCATGCGTGTGTCACAAATGCATTAACACACACACAGTCACACACACAGTCACACACAGTTTCACACACAGTTTCACACCCACACGCAGTCACACACACAGTGACACACACACACACAGTCACACACACTGTTTCACGCGCACACACACACTCAGTAGATGCCAGCAGTGGAAGGAAGCTGGGAAGATGATCTGGCTCAGCTCCCTGGCAGGAGTTCAGAGGAGAGAGGAGAGAGAGGAGAGGGGAGAGAGGAGAGGAGAGAGAGGAGAAAGGAGAGAGAGGAGAGGAGAGAGGGGAGAAAGGAGAGAGAGGAGAGGAGAGGGGAGAGGGGAGAGAGGAGAGGGGAGAGAGGAGAGGGGAGAGAGAGGAGAGGGGAGAGGGGAGAGAGAGGTGTAGGGAGCTGTAGGGAGGTTACCTCTGCAGGGCTTGCAGGACACAATCCCCAGGATGCCGAGCAGGCTGACCTCGTTCATGGGCAGGCTGGTGTTGGACCAGGCGGTGTCCAGACGGCCCGGGGAGCAGCACTCCTCCCGGCTCACACCCCGCATCAGCACCATGTCACAGCGCTGCTCCGGGCTCTGCTGCAACCAGCACATCCCAGCTGCCCACACACACAAAACAAATCAGTCTGATGTAGACGGATGCATGAAGGCAAAACACACACACCTACGCCACAAGCATGCATGCACACACACATGCACGCACACATACGTACACAAACACATGCACACATACGTACTCACACACACACGCATGCACGCAAACATTCGTATACACACACACATGCACACACACACTTACACACACACACTTCTATAGAACCTGCAAGTATCAACACATTGCTGAGGGATAACTGTTGGCTTGATTTGGTTGAAGTCTAGACATGCTCCCATCCACACGCCCCTTTTCAACTACACACCTGTCTAAACTACCATCCACACACCCCTGTTCAGTTCAACTACACACCTACTCTCACGCCCTCTAACACACCTGCACACACATCCTAAAATACCTTTATACACCTTAACACTCACAGATGTATTACAGGACAGTCACGGTAGCGTGATCTTAGTCAGTCAGGTCACGTGCACCTGCACTAAAGATCTAAACATCAACTCCGGTGTTTCCGTCATACTACGTCCTGTGTTATGGGTTTTGCTTAAGTTTCTGAGTAGGGTGACATCATTAGCAAATAAGGAAGGCTTATCTGATCATTATGGTACAGAAATGCAACATGGCCCAATGGTATTTTGTACTCACCCTTTGCAGGATTTCTTTCCAAAAGTTGACACAGAGTTACAAGTAGAACACTGTAGAACGCGACCAGAAAGCCCATTGTGATTCGTCAAAAATAGGTTGTCCGCTTACTCAAAACTCAAATAACTTGTCTTTTATCAAATGAACGCAAATCAGAAGCTGGTAAAGTTGTCTGAGTTCTCTGCTCTCGTAGCTGTCTGGGGTAACGCATGTGCTGTACTCAGGGTGATGTGGTTCAGTCTGGATAAATATTTAGCCCAAAGTTATTATGCTTCTGGGATGGGCGAATGAGTCCAGCCAGTTAGAGCGCAGCACGGAACGCGTATTGCGTCTGACTCACTTTCCATAGACGGGAAGCTTGTCTGCCCACACTGAATATCAGAGCGCGCAGCAGTCCTCCACACGCGCTGCGCCGCGCTCTCTAAACAACTTCAGATATTGTAGTAAACTTCTGCCAACATTCTGAGTCGGAGGGAGGGAACTTGAGTGGCCTGGGTTTATGCTGTCTATATGTTAGGAACGTTTTCTGCTGGCGGAGACTTAACTGACCCTATTCCTTTTTTCATTCCTGCGTATTGCTTTTGAAGGTTGAAGGCTGTTTCAGGTTATCATACTGGCACAGCCGTTTCAATAACGTTCCCTCTCCCTCAGGGTTTGGCTGCGGTGGGCCTCCCGGCCAGCCAAATGTATGAAGTTCATCTCACATCTGTCTCGTCTCATCTCTCTTTGATCGCGGGAAATGGAGGTAGCATGTGTCTCGAGGAGCCTGCGTGAATGATGTTGCCTGCTGGACGGAGGGCTCCCAAGGGCTCGGAGGAATGTCTGGCCCCGGAGAGCGCTGTGGAGGCTGGGTGGGCCTGGCCGGTCTCCTCCCGGGCGCCCCCCGGGCCCGGGTCACCGAGTCTGCTGCGGCTACAGCAGCTTCACTCTGGGCCAGTGGGCCGTGACTGACCCCTCCCTCCCTCCCCCCACCCCCCTCATACACACATACACCCCCCGCACACACACACTGATTGACTAACATTGCGTTTTTCTAAAGGCCCCCATTCAGCAGCTGAACATTTTGTAGGCTACGGTAAAAACAATGTTTATAAACGTACCACCCAATAATAGCTACTGGACACATCTAACTACCCCGCTCTTCTAGCTGGGCCACTGATAACAGTTATAATTCTAGTAGTACTACAGCATTTACGAATGGTATATCTCAGACGCACTTCTTTCTTGTTTAGTGATATTGTTCCTGTGTTTCCCTAAACGTTGAATAGGCTACATAAATTAGACCTGCTCTAGTCCGTGCACTGCAGCCTAGTGGCCTTCCAGTGCTGCCCTCTACTGGTTGAAAGTTAACTAACATCATGAATGTAAGCATAATAAGTGAGATATTCTGTCCGACCGTTCACTGATCACAGCTACACTAACACAGGTTAAACACGAGGAGGGAGGTGGAGTGTCGTTGGCATGACAACGGACCTTCAACTGCACGGTGAGTTTTTGTCTCTAAAATTTAGTTTTAGACTGGTTCTGATGAGATTCAAACAACCTTGAATTTCACATTTGTACAGCACCCCGGATAAAACTCCACCCACTCGGATTGTCCAGGATTTCAAAACTGCGGTCTCCTAGCGGTCAAATCACATTTCCACGTGGTCGTGAGCATATGTAAACAAAATGGAGGTGGTCTTGACAGCCCGCTGCACTGGCAGTAACAATCACGAATCACCATGTAGCTGAGGTAACGTATAGTTATTTAGATAAACAAATACTTAGATAAACAAACATTTAATATGCCTAATACTAAAAGATTGTACCCAAGAAAGCTCTAAATATAACGTGTTGGGAATACAGTACTAATATACTAGGAGCTAATTCACCGGTACTTATGGCTAGCAAAGTAGCTAGACTAGCCAGATGTAAATGAGGATTTTTCAGCAAACTGCTAAACTCAATAGCAAACTACATAAAAATTGCAAATTGTTGTCGTAGATATGATTTGCATTAGTTCATAAGACCGGCAAAAACACGAGCTGTCTAGCGCCTCATATAATTTAGCTTCTGCTAGCTAAGTAATAGCCCATTATTAACCTTGGATTCGAAAGTGAGTGTCTGACTGCTGGATTAGATGGGTGCATTGTCACAGTTGAAAGATGTCCTAACAAGAACTATCCTGCGTGTTTTCACCCCTCCCAGCCGGTCTTCACTGCGGCTGACCGGCAGCCTGATATACCTCCATGCTGTCCGCATCATTCTGGCTCAGCACCTACCAAGCAGACCGGGAACCGGGAAAAGAACCACCGACAGACCCCAACCTCTGGAACAAGCACTTTAGATTAACATCTATGCAAACCTATTCTACTTGTATGCAAAGGTGCTACAACTACTGGGTGTTTTACAGGGTTATATTATAGCATTTGAAGCACTTCCTTTTACAAGCTCGAATATCCACAAGCTGTTATATGTTTTCGTAACGGATTTATCGCAAATATATTTGATTGTGAGACAGAGATGTTTGAGTCCACTCTGGCGTTTCGGTCACGCTGAAGCAGGATGGCCAGGTTAGGTTAGGGTTAGCTTCCCTGCTGCCCAGGGTGATGCAACAGCAGAAGTCCAGAGATCAGGTCAGAGATCACCCACATAGTCCAGAGATCAGGCCAGAGATCAGGCCAGAGATCACCCACATAGTCCAGAGATCAGGCCAGAGATCAGGCCAGAGATCAGGCCAGAGATCACCCACAGAGTCCAGAGATCTTCTAAAACATCATTCAAGATCATCTGAGAGTATCTGACCCAGAGTATCTGACCCAGATTACCTGATAGAACAGAGATAATTTAAGATTACCTGAGATCACATTATAGTACCTCAGACCAACCAGAAATCCTTCACCCTAATCACCTTAGACACCTGAGAGGTCCTTCAAGATCACCTGGGATCCCTTGGGATTACCTGCTGATCACTGCTGTCTGAGCGATCACCCGCGCTATCACCCGTGCTATCACCCGTGCTGCCGTAGGGCTTAGAGACGTGACATCATCCTTACCTCATCCCTGTGACATCATCCTTACCTCATCCCTGTGACATCATCCTTACCTCATCCCTGTGACATCATCCTTACCTCATCCCTGTGTTCCAGGCAATCCCAGCAGGAGGTCTGAGGAGGGTGGGGGGTAAGAGGTATGAGTGAGGAGGAGAGACAGAGCCCCGGGGCCCCCCAGGAACCCCCCCATGGGGAAATTGACTACCAGGATCAGGATGATTCATGGAGCCCCCACTTCCAAGGTTCGGAAGATGGCTGCGGTCCCTGTTACCAAGGGGATTCCCCCCATAACTGGGGTCGACGTACAGACTCCGGGGACCCCCAGTGTCAGGATGATGGGGATGGTTGGGGCCCCCAGTATCGGGGCCAGGAGGACTCGTGGGGGCCACAGCCTGGGCCGGATGTTGGGCATAGCTCCAAGGGTCACCTGGTGGGTCTGGAGACCTTCATCCACCGCCTTGACTCCAGCGAGGTCCTGTATGCACCCCGGCGTGGCCGGGCCAAGCTGCTGGGTCGCTACCTGCTGGGGGAGCTGCTGGGGGAGGGCTCCTACGGGAAGGTGAAGGAGATGCTGGATTCAGAGACGCTCTGCCGACGTGCTGTAAAGATCCTGAAGAAGAAGAAGCTGAGGAGGATCCCCAACGGAGAGGCTAACGTCCAGAGGTAGGCCTCATTCTCACCTGCACAGGTAGGCCTCATTGTCACCTGCACAGGTAGGCCTCATTGTCACCTGCACAGGTAGGCCTCATTGTCACCTGCACAGGTAGGCCTCATTGTCACCTGCACAGGTAGGCCTCATTCTCACCTGCACAGGTAGGCCTCATTGTCACCTGCACAGGTAGGCCTCATTGTCACCTGCACAGGTAGGCCTCATTGTCACCTGCACAGGTAGGCCTCAGTCTTCAGCCAATCTTCATTCAGTCCTCACGTTACAGTTGTTGTCCTCGTCCGCAGGGAGATCCAGCTGCTGAGGAGGCTGCGGCACAAGAACGTCATCCAGCTTGTGGACGTCCTGTACAACGAGGAGAAGCAGAAGATATATCCTTTAGACGGCTCCCTGGTGGAGGAGCAACATCGTAGCCTGGTGAAGGGAGAGTTGAAGTGAGGTGTGGTGGTGAGGGTGAAGGTGAGGTATGGTTAAGGTTAAGTTGATGTAGTAAGAGAGAGGGAGGGAGAGAGAGAGAGAGAGGCTCTCGCATCATTGGCTGATCATGTTCTCCAAATATTGTTGTTGTAATGTTCTGGTCTGACCACACAAGGGTGCTCTTGGGCTGCCTGGGAAAAAGAGAGAGACGTCCCTCTCCTTGGACATGTGTGTAGTTGTGGGTGTGTGTAGTTGTGTGCGCGTGTGTGTGTGATGGGTCATAAATAGTCCCCTCAGTAGGTAATTAATGGGTAGTGTTGATGCTGTGCCTCCCCTGGTGTGTGTGTGTGTGTGTGCGTGTGTGTGTCTGTGTTTCCTTGACTGTGCTACGTATATGGTGATGGAGTACTGTGTGTGTGGGCTGCAGGAGGTGCTGGACTGGGCTCCGGGGAAGAAGCTTCCTGTGTTCCAGGCTCATGGGTACAACTGAGTACCGTAATGAAAACTAGCATGATACACATCCTAGTAACTCAGCAGTAATGAATACTAACATGATACTGTGCTACTGTCACGCTGTACCTAACCCTACCTAACCCTCCACAAGCTACTTCGTGCAGCTGTTGGACGGCCTGGAGTATCTGCATGGACAGGGGGTTGTCCACAAGGACATCAAACCTGGCAACCTGCTGCTGACCACCAGCGGAGAGCTGAAGATCTCAGACCTGGGTGTGGCCGAGGCCCTAGCACCATTCTCCCTCCAGGACGAGTGTCGCTGCTCACAGGGCTCCCCTGCCTTCCAGCCCCCTGAGATCGCCAGCGGCTGCGACGCCTTCTCTGGGTTCAAGGTGGATGTCTGGTCTGCCGGCGTCACACTGTGAGTATACTGTTATTGTACTGTTACTGTACTCATACTACTGACACTGTACTAATCCTACTCTTTCTCTCATTGTCCCTCCCCCTCTCTCTCCCCTCCCTGCAGGTATAACATCACAAGCAGCCTGTACCCCTTCGAGGGGGACAACATCTACCAGCTGTATGAGAACATCTGTCGAGGTTCCTACAGCCTCCCAGAGCCCTGTGACCCCCTGCTGGCTGAGCTGCTCACAGGTACCCTGCCCCTCCTCCCCCCCTCCATGGACACTCCCCCTCCTCCCCCCTCCCTTGATACTCCCCCCTCCTCCCTCCCTGCTCCCTCCTTCTGTTTCTGCTGGTGAATGAGTGTGTGTGTGTGTGCGCAGGCATGCTGGAGTGTTAATGCTGGTGTGTGTGTGTGTGTGTGTGTGTGCGTGTGTGTGCGTGTGCAGGCATGCTGGAGTGTGATCCTGTAAAGAGGTTTTCCATACAACACATCAGACAACATAGGTGAGTGTCTCTCTGTCTCCCTCTCCTTCCCGTACTCTCTCACTCACTCACCCTCTCTCCCTTCCTCCCTCTCTCTCCCTCCCTCTCCTCCTCCCTTCTCTCCTCCTCCTCCCTCCTCTCCCTCCCTCTCCTCCTCCCTTCTCTCCCTCTCCTCCTCCCTCCTCTCCCTCGTCCTCCTCCCTTCTCTCCCTCTCCTCCTCCCTTCTCTCCCTCTCCTCCTCCCTCCTCTCCCTCTCCTCCCTCTCCTCCTCCCTTCTCTCCCTCCCTCTCCTCCTCCCTTCTCTCCCTCCTCCTCCCTCCTCCCTTCTCTCCCTCTCCTCCTCCCTTCTCTCCCTCCCTCTCCTCCTCCCTCCTCTCCCTCTCATCTTCTCTCGACTACACTAGAGCTAATGCGCCAACAAATGCTGGCTGCAGTTACTATGGCAACAGATGACTGAAGCATTTGTGCGCTATGGTTATGAGAAGCTCCCAGAAAGGGAGAAGGGGGGGTAAAATAAAGACAGAGAGGAAAAGAGAGAGATAGGATCTAAAGGAGAGAGTCCATAAAGGAGAGAGAGGGAGGGAGACAGAAAGAGAGGGTAACAAACCGTGGTCTGGTCTCTGTGGGTGGAACTGCTTTCAAATGAGACTGACGGGACTGTCTGCACACAGGAAGCGAGCAGAGTGAGATGGAATATGACCA
>CM042859.1:185741-205741 GCA_023658055.1 Thaleichthys pacificus
GAGTCATCACCCGACACAACGGGGCATACGTTCTTGGCCATTGCCATGGTTACCTCGCGTGGCGCTAAGACAGGCAGTCCAAGGGAGCCGCTTTTAAAAGCCCTTAACCCTAACTCTCCTAACCCTAACCCTCCTGATCTCTGTTCTCATCATGAAAAGCCCTCAGTCTGTTTGCTACAACAGTCTTTCCACTGCAAGTCTACCCATACCCTGGTGATCTGCTCAGGAATCACCCCCTTTCTCTCTGTTTCTCTCTTGTCTCTCTCTCTCTTTGCTTTTCTCTCTTTCCCTCTGGCCCCCTTTCTATTTCTCTTTCCACCTCTCTCTTTCCACCTCTCTGTCATTTTCCATCTTCACGGCTGCAGCCAGAAGTGGGGTAGCTGGGAGGATGAAAGAGAGAGGGCTATCCTCCTACAGGAGGATGAAAGAGAGGGCTATCCTCCTACTGGAGGATGAATATTCATCAGGTCTTCTGCAGTGGCTCCTCTCTGCCTAGGGCCATGGACAAGCCCCTCTAAGGAGACAGTTTACTGCAGAACAGGGTCACTGAGAGCCTGTCTGCCTGCTTGTCTTCCTGTCTATCTGCAAGACTGGCGACCTGACCTACCAATCTACCTGTTAGGTGATGTAGCTGCTGCTCCCTCTGTCCCACACCAGAGGGAGAGAGAGGGGGGGGAGAGGGAGAGAGGGAAGGGAGGGGGAGAGAGAGAGAGGGGGGGAGAGAGAGAGAGAGGGGGGGGAGAGAGAGGGGGGGAGAGAGAGAGGGGGGGGGGGTGAGCACGCTTTACTGTTAAGGACCCAGGCTACACCTAGTATAAGGCTAGACTTTGGGCAAGGCTAGTAGCAGGCTTGCAGGCTAACCTCAGTCTTAACCCAGGCTAGACCCAACCTGGACCAAGAATAAGACCAGTGTCTCAGACCGACACTGTGACAGGCTCACTACCCCCAGAACCTGTTGCTACTCTGCACTCCTGACTGGACCAGTCACATGTCTGAAGCATTAAATAATACAAGACATTACAATGAACCAACAATCAATAAATAATCCCTCCAGCATGTCCTAGCAGCCGACACCTTCTCCTACAGATCGCTGGGATACCAGGATACTAACGACATGGCAGATGCTCTGATTGTGTGTGTCTATACTCTGTAAGAAAGCATATGCTCTGATTGTGTGTGTATACTCTGTAAGTTTGTGTATGTATAGGTGTGTGTATGTACATTTGTGTGTGTGTATCTCACAAGCAAGGTGGCATGTATCGTGGCAGGAAATGATTTGTGTCCAATGACTAACTGTTTCCTGTTTACTGAGGATTCCAATGGCTGGAGTGTGTTCATGACATCACATTCCAGAATCATCTGGAAAAATATTTCTTAACCGAATACTGAAGTCACTTACAGTACAATTTAAGGAACCAGGAATCACTGATCGACAGAAATCAGTTACCCAGGTAAGGTAATGTGAACTTTGATACATCATTTCCATAATACAGTCAGATGAAATCATGAGCACAGAGACTGATGTTGACCCGGTCGGAGGGGGGGGGGGGGGGGGGAAGAGGGATGAGGAAGAGTGCAGGTGAGTGAGGAAGAGGGCTATACTGGGCTGTGGTCGGGGGAAGTGTGTGTGACCGTGTGTGTGACCGCCACTCCCTCGGCCGTGACCCTGGTCCTCCGGAGGTCAGAGTACAAACGCTCCTCCAGCCTCGACGCCAGCTTGTCACTGAGCTGCGGCACGGTCTGGGGGCCGCCACCCTGGGGGGCCTGCTCTGAGGGCACGGTCTGGTGGCCGCCACCCTGGGGGGCCTGCTCTGAGGGCACGGTCTGGGGGCCGCCACCCTGGGGGGCCTGCTCTGAGGGCGGGGCCTGCTCTGAGGGCGGGGCCTGCTCTGAGGGCGGGGCCTGCTCTGAAGGCGGGGCCTGCTCTGAGGGCGGGGTGGTCGGCTGGATGTCCTGGGGAGCGGAGCAGGACACACACTCCTCCTGGTCTCTGGGACTGTCCCTCCTCCCGTCCTCCTCCTCCAGGCCCTCACCTCCAGCCCCCGCCTCCTTGGGGGTCTGCGGTCTGCTGGTGGCCCCCTCGCTCGTGCCCCCCTCACTGCCCCCCTCCTCATCTGGCGTGCTGATGATGCGGGGCAGGGTGCTGTGGTAGCTGGTCTCCAGGGGGTAGTTCACACTGTCCCCACGTCGCAGCGGTGTGCGATGGCGGTCGAAGGAGGTGTGGTAGCGGACACCGGGGTCGCTGTACTGCTTGCGGTGCTGCCACTGCTTCCGCAGATGCACCCGTGACCGGTGCCTCCGCAGCGAAGAGTCCTGCTGGTCGAACTGGGGGTCGTGCCGCAGGAACTCGTGGAACAGGGCGTCCGTCTTCTCGTCGATGCTGTAGTCACGGCGATGGAGTGCTGGCGGGGGGGCGGGGAGGGGCTCCCGGGAGGTGAACATCTGGCCGTAGGGGGACCAGCCCAGGGGTCCCACGCCTGTATCCACGGCAACGCCACCGCTAGCCTCTGCTAGCCCCTCCTCCTCCTCTGGGTCCTCCTGGAAGAGACTGGACTGGGCGCTCTCGCCTACGGTGCCGGCCCGCCCAGCGCTGGTGAAGTGATGCCGCCTCTCGAGGGCGGTGCGCTCCTTCCCCCCCGTGCAGAGGCGCAGCTCCTCAGGTGCGCGGGGCGGAGCCTCCATGGAAGCGTAGCGGGGCGGAGCCTCCATGGAAGCGTAGCGGGGCGGAGCCTCGATGGAAGCGTAGCCGCTGTCCATCTGCAGCAGCTTTCTGGTTCCCGACTCCCCGTCGCTGCCCCCGCGCTCCGAGTCCACACTCTCCTGCTTCTCCCTCCCCCCCTCCTCCCCCTCCTCCCCCAGGTCCTGGGAGGGGTAACTGGGCAGCTCTCTGCGCCCCCCCAGGGAACACACACTGTCAGCGTTGCTTTGGACCGAGTCCTTGTCGTTGCTGGGGTCTGAGACGATCTCCTCCAGAGAGGCTCGCAGGGTCCAGATGTCCCGGTACTCTGCCTGGAGGTCCGGGGGGTCCGGGGGCTCCTGGGGGTCCGGGGGGGAGCTCTCCTGGTGGCAGCCCAGGCTCACAGCTTCGTTCTTGGGATCCGGGGTCATGCCAATCACCCCTGGACCTTCTCTGCTGCAGCTAGGCTCCACCACCACCTCCACCTCTAGCCTGTAATGCACACATACACACACATACACACACATACAAATATTCGATATGCACATACAACATCGGTCAGTGAAGGAGGATAGAGGTATGCTCAACACAGGCTGCTCGAGGCCACAGGTTCACAGGTCATCTCCACCGTCCTGGCATCATCATTTAACATTAGTGATGGAATGGGCTAGCGTGTGGACAATGACTGCAGAGCATAGAAGTGAAGTTGGGCTAGCTAGCTAACATGGAGAGAAGAGTATATAGGGTCATCTAGCTAGCTAGCATGGAGAGCAGAGCAGTACATTGGGCTAACTACCTAGCATGGAGAGCAGAGAAGTACATTGGGCTAGCTAGCTAGCATGGAGAGCAGAGTATGTAGGGTTAATCTAGCTAGCTAGCATGGAGAGCAGAGCAGTACATTGGGTTAGCTAGCTAGCGATGGTGCTGAGCAGTGGTGTTGGGCTAGCTAGCTAGCGATGGTGCTGAGCAGTGGTGTTGGGCTAGCTAGCTAGCGATGGTGCTGAGCAGTGGTGTGGGCAGATGAATGGCGAGGGAATTAAAGCTACCTGCCAAGGGGTGGGGGAGGGGTGGAGGGGGGTAGGAGGAGGCGTGGGGAGCCCCCAGGGTAGAAGGTGGTGTCCTGGGTTGGGGCGATGTACTGGATGAGGTCGATGTGGTGGGTGTCCTGGTCGTCCTGGTCCATACTCTCACTGGCCACACGCTGCCGTTGGAACTGGCGTCTCTTAGGGGATCCTGACACACACACACACAGGGTACACATATACACAGGGTACACACTGTGTAAGAAATCACGCTCACAGCTGAAAGTCTGAACACTGGTGAGTAGACAAAGACGTGTCTCTAACTGGTTAAATTATTAATTGATTTGCTAATGTGAAATCTATGTTCTGGATGTGTGGCAGCTCCAGGGTGGAGGAGTCTGGAGGTCTGGAGGGGTGAGACAGGAAGTCTGGAGGGGTGAGACAGGAAGTCTGGAGGGGTGAGACAGGAGGTCTGGAGGGGTGAGACAGGAGGTCTGGAGGGGTGAGACAGGAAGTCTGGAGGGGTGAGACAGGAAGTCTGGAGGGGTGAGACAGGAGGTCTGGAGGGGTGAGACAGGAGGTCTGGAGGGGTGAGACAGGAGGTCTGGAGGGGTGAGACAGGAAGTCTGGAGGGGTGAGACAGGAAGTCTGGAGGGGTGAGACAGGAAGTCTGGAGGGGTGAGACAGGAGGAGCTGAGAATGAGGATGCTTCCTGTGGGATAGGGTTAGGGTGCTTCCTGTGGGATAGGGTTAGGATGCTTCCTGTGGGATAGGGTTAGGATGCTTCCTGTGGGATAGGGTTAGGATGCTTCCTGTGGGATAGGGTTAGGATGCTTCCTGTGGGATAGGGTTAGGATGCTTCCTGTGGGATAGGGTTAGGGTGCTTCCTGTGGCTTAGGGTTAGGATGCTTCCTGTGGGATAGGGTTAGGGTGCTTCCTGTGGGATAGGGTTAGGGTGCTTCCTGTGGCTTAGGGTTAGGATGCTTCCTGTGGGATAGGGTTAGGATGCTTCCTGTGGGATAGGGTTAGGATGCTTCCTGTGGCTTAGGGTTAGGATGCTTCCTGTGGGATAGGGTTAGGATGCTTCCTGTGGGATAGGGTTAGGGTGCTTCCTGTGGGATAGGGTTAGGATGCTTCCTGTGGGATAGGGTTAGGATGCTTCCTGTGGGATAGGGTTAGGGTGCTTCCTGTGGTATAGGGTTAGGATGCTTCCTGTGGGATAGGGTTAGGATGCTTCCTGTGGTATAGGGTTAGGATGCTTCCTGTGGTATAGGGTTAGGATGCTTCCTGTGGGTTAGGGTTAGGATGCTTCCTGTGGGATAGGGTTAGGGTGCTTCCTGTGGTATAGGGTTAGGATGCTTCCTGTGGGATAGGGTTAGGGTGCTTCCTGTGGGATAGGGTTAGGATGCTTCCTGTGGGATAGGGTTAGGATGCTTCCTGTGGGATAGGGTTAGGATGCTTCCTGTGGGATAGGGTTAGGATGCTTCCTGTGGGATAGGGTTAGGATGCTTCCTGTGGGATAGGGTTAGGATGCTTCCTGTGGGATTAGGGTTAGGATGCTTCCTGTGGGATAGGGTTAGGATGCTTCCTGTGGGATAGGGTTAGGATGCTTCCTGTGGGATAGGGTTAGGATGCTTCCTGTGGGTTAGGGTTAGGATGCTTCCTGTGGGATAGGGTTAGGATGCTTCCTGTGGGATAGGGTTAGGATGCTTCCTGTGGGTTAGGGTTAGGATGCTTCCTGTGGGATAGGGTTAGGATGCTTCCTGTGGGATAGGGTTAGGATGCTTCCTGTGGGATAGGGTTAGGATGCTTCCTGTGGGATAGGGTTAGGATGCTTCCTGTGGGTTAGGGTTAGGATGCTTCCTGTGGGATAGGGTTAGGATGCTTCCTGTGGGATAGGGTTAGGATGCTTCCTGTGGGATAGGGTTAGGATGCTTCCTGTGGGATAGGGTTAGGATGCTTTCTGTGGGAGCCCAACAGACCTGGAATTTGTTGGTCCTGTGTATTCTGCTGGTGTGTGTGTGGTGTGTGTGTGGTGTGTTTGTGGTGTGTGTGTGGTGTGTGTGTGGTGTGTTTGTGGTGTGTGTGTGGTGTGTGTGTGGTGTGTGTGTGGTGTGTGTGTGGTGTGTTTGTGGTGTGTGTTTGTGGTGTGTGTGTGGTGTGTTTTTGGTGTGTGTGTGGTGTGTGTGTGGTGTGTTTGTGGTGTGTGTGTGGTGTGTTTGTGGTGTGTGTTTGTGGTGTGTGTGTGGTGTGTTTTTGGTGTGTGTGTGGTGTGTGTGTGGTGTGTTTGTGGTGTGTGTGTGGTGTGTTTGTGGTGTGTGTGTGGTGTGTGTGTGGTGTGTGTGTGGTGTGTGTGGAGAACAGCAGGGAGGCTGAGAATGCCTCCGAAATATTGAACCTTGCGTCACTGAGCCATCTGTCAGGGTGTGATCTCAGTGTGTGAGAGGTGTGTGTGTGAGAGGTGTGTGTGTGAGCGGTGTGTGTGTGAGCGGTGTGTGTGTGTGAGCAGTGTGTGTGTGTGAGCAGTGTGTGTGTGTGTTGGCAGCCTAGAGACTCTAGAAAAGTGTGGAGAAGCTCTCTGTCTCCAGCATCAGTGTATGGAGCTCCTAAAACCAGGAAACACTGTCTGGCAGGACACCTTACACTCACCACACACACACTCACCACACACACCCCCCCCCCAGTCTCTCCCCCCCAGTCTCTCACCCCTGGTGTCCAGGCTGGAAGCTCTCTGCCCGTGCTCCAGCCTCCAGCGGTGGATCCTGAGGTACGGGCTGGCCCCCTCCAGGCTGGCGTGGCGGCGCAGCCTGCTGAAGAACTGCAGCACGGGGCCCTGGCCCCCTGAACCCCCAGGGGCCCCCGAGGAGCCACCCTCACACACACTTCCCCCCCCTGGGCTGCCCCCGTTCCTTGAGCCCCTGCCCACCTCAATCTGGGATGGGAGGATGGGGGAGGGAGGGGGGAGGAGAGAGAGAGAGATGGAGAACAGAAAGAGGAGTAATCTGCTGACACAGGGGTGATTACTCTCTAATGCTACTAGCATTAGATGGACTCATAATCATATTACAATGACCTTCTGACATTCCTGTTCTATGGTAGAATAGAGGAGAATCAGGACTCACAGAGCTGGTGCTGAGCTCCTTGGAGCGGGGGCCGGGGGGGGTCTCCCTGAAGCTGCTGCCCCCCAGGCTGGGCAGGCTGTCTCCGGGGAGGGGGGAGCTGGGGCTGCCCCCCAGGCTGGGCAGGACTGTATGGGGCAGGGGGCACGACTCCGGCTACACACACACACCATACACACACACACCATACACACACACAGTAAGTCATGTGTATGAGACTTGTCTGCCACATGTCTATAACCCTGCTGGCTAGAGGACTTGTCTCCACCTTGAGATATTCACTTACACACACACACATTCACACAAACTCACACACACACTCACAGACACGCACAGCCTGGGCGGCCCCTGGAGGGCCAGGAGGGAACTACACCTGCTGCTCACCTGGAAGATGGAGAGAGCTGACTTGGATGCAGGACGCGTTGTCATGGCAATGCTGTTCTCCGGGGAATCGCACTCATGAATCGTGAGGATTCGCAAGGTGGGAGGAGGGAGGTGGAGGGAGGGAGGAGGGAGACGGAGGGAGGGGGGAGGGAGGCGGAGGGAGGGGGGAGGGAGATGGAGGTTTATGAGTCGAGCGTTTTTGAGGTGGTGAAAGTCTCCCTCAGTCAGAGTGTATCTGAGAAGAAGAACACATCCAGGATGCTGGCAGGTCAAACTCACACACTCACAGTTCAGCTCAGCTTACTGGCAGAGCATTCATCCCTTCTAAGATGGTCTAGTGTGTGGGTGTAGCCAATGAGTGTGTGTGTGTTTAAGTGTAGATGGTCTGTGTGTGTGTAGGTGGTTAATACATGCGTGTGTGTATGTGTGTGTAGGTGTGTGTAGGTGGTCGTGTGTGTTTAGATGGTCAGTCTGTAAGTGTGTGTAGGTGGACAGAGTGTGTAGGCAGTAGTGTTGTTTTTTGCGGCCTGTTTTAGTCGAGTCTTTGTGTCAAGCTGTCATTTGAGCTTTTATTCGTTTTAGTCACGTTCAGACTCTTTTTAGTCTAGTCAAGGGTTAGGGTCAACTAAAAGTCTGAGTATTTTAGTCTTATTTTAGTCAGAATTATCCATGACTATTTTCGTCTAGTTTTAGTTTAAGAAAACTGATGATATTTTAGTCTAGTTTTAGTCAACGAAAACTGATGACATTTAGTCTAGTTTTAGTTTTTAGAACATTTTATTTTAATCTCTTTTTAGTATTGCAACTCTATTTAACCCAGTCAATATAGTATACGTACCTAGTAGACCTAGTAGTATCGACAAAACCAAAATTCTCTTTTAGCCAAACCCATTTCAAACAAGGTTATCTTATATTATTGTTACCTTATAGACTCAAGAATACGTCCATTCCAGATACGGAAGACGCTCTGATATGCGACTGATGATGCGACTAAACAAGACGAAATAACGTTATAACATTTCGTCTCGTTTTGGTCAACGAAAATGAAGAGACATTTTAGCATTTTTTGGGGGTAAACCACATTTTGTCTAGTTTTTATTAACAATATTGCACTATACATTTAATTACAGTCATTGTCACATGACCAGCATTTACGTTGCATCTCGTCTCGTTTTCGTCACGTGATAAAGGTTCGTTGACAACGATATTTAGTCATAATTTTAGTTGACGAAAGCAACACTAGTTGGCAGTGTGTGTGTGTGTGAGCAGGGAGCTAAGACTGACCTCCGACCTTTCTCCTGCTCCTTCTTGCCAGTGGTCAAAGAGTGCCGCCTCGTTGAAGGACACGCGCCGGCCGCTGGTGCCTGTGGACAGGAAGCGCTCCGTCTGCAGGTCGGGAGAGGGGGAGGCCGACTGGCAGTCAGCCTCCTCCACCCTGATGGTGATCTCTGCTGGGGAGGACCAGTGGTCAGGGTCTGGAGGGTGTGGGTTGAGGGATGGAGGGTGTGAATGGAGGGATGGGAGGAGGGTGTGGATGGTGTGGATGGGAGGAGGGTGTGGATGGGTGGAGGACCAGGTCTTTGTCTTCTTCTCACCATGTGTGAGCTGGCAGTCCTCTGTGTAGGTGGTGTTGGTCTTCTCCGGGTCGTCAGCCCTGGGGGGGGGGGGGGGGGGTCAATACACTGACATCTGTAGAGCACAGCAATATGTGTGTGTGTAGGTGTGTGTAGGTGTGTATGTTCACAGACTGCAGACAGAGTTTATGGGAGACGTGAGATTAATCACTGCCGATGGCTGCTATGAAATCTCATTACACCTATCATCTAGCAATCTGGCCTGCTCTGTCTGCTCCAGCCTCTCTGCTCCAGCCTGTGTGTGTGTGTGTGTGTAGGTACCGGGCATAGCGGCAGCCGTGGCGGCGGTGGCAGCAAACTAGCAGCAGTGAGGTGAGAGACACCAGAGCTCCTCCAAGGACCACCAGCAGCACCAGCAGCACCGACGAGCCCTCCGGGGGGGGGGTGGGGGCCAGGGGTGCCCCCTGGGGGGGAGAGGGGAGGGGGAGTTGGGGAGGAGAAGGGAAGGTAGAGAGGGAGGAGGAACTCAGGTGAGTAACAGTGAATGGCAGATAGCTGTTTCTGTGAAGCACCCAGGGTCATATTAGTAAGTAGCCCTGTGTGTGAGTTAGATGTTTATCATGCTCCGTTTCATCATCAGAGATCTAGTGGGCCCCTACAGGCTTCTAGAACCTCCTAGAGTCTTCTAGAACCATTCGGAACATTCTAGAACCACTCTGAACATTCTAGAACCACTCTGAACATTCTAGATCTTCCCACCACTGTAGGAAATCAGCTCAGTTTCAAACAGTTGTTCCTCCGTTGTTTGAGGGGGAGAGCAGGGAGAGGAGAGCAGGGAGAGGAGAGCAGGGAGAGGAGAGCAGGGAGAGGAGAGCAGGGAGGAGGAAGAGGAGGGAGAGGGGGTGGCCCCAGGTGTGCTCATTGTTCCGAGGGTGAGATGTTAAGTGCACTGCACGTCTCCAGAGCAAGAGACGGAGGGAGGTAAAGAGGGGGCGGGGGTGAGAGGAGAGAGAGAGAGGGAAAGGGGAGAGAAAGGGAAGTACAGAGAGAGAGGGAAAGAGAGAGGGAGAACTCAAAACAATGCAGAGCCCACATCAAAGGGCTGGAAGCCACTTGAAGCAGGTCTGTGTCTCTGGAGGATAAAACCCCACAGCACACCCCTCACACACCTGTTATAACCATGTTATAACACCACATAGATACTACCTCATCCTTGTTAACTATATCTATACACTACCTCATCTCTGTTATCTATAGGATGTACAGTGTGTGTGGGTGATGTTGGCATGGTAACCACAGCCACAGATAACCCTTCAGATCCTGGAAATGAAACTTGAAATGAGATTATGGTGGATTAGACTGGAGCAGGGATACACAATAAAGAGGAGCTTCTCCATTAGCCAGCCAGCTGAACAGAATAGAAACACACACACACATACAAAAGGACACGCACACACCGACAAACACACACACACACAGGGAGAGAGGGAGGGAGGGGGGAAGGAGGGAAGGAGGGAAGGAGGGAAGGAGGGAAGGGGGGAAGGAGGGAAGGAGGGAAGGAAGGAGGTGTAGCGATGACAGACACACTTACAGTAGAGTTGTCTGGTGAGGTGTTCCAGACAGTCGAGTCATTGCTCATGGTCCAGGCCTGCGTCACTGTCCCCTTTAAACACAAACAAGGACACATCACCTCCACCCTGTCACCCCCTACACATCACCCAGTTAAGCTCCATCCCTCAGTGAGGTGCAACTCTTGAGGTTCTCAAGAGCACGAGAAAGAAGGTGGGGGAGACAGGGTCAGGAGAGAGAGACAGGGTGAGGAGAGAGACAGGGTGAGGAGAGAGACAGGGTAAGGAGAGGTGAAAGAGAAAGAAGGTGGGGGAGACAGGGTCAGGAGAGAGAGACAGGGTGAGGAGAGAGACAGGGTCAGGAGAGAGACAGGGTAAGGAGAGGTGAAAGAGAAAGAAGGAGAGAAGGGAAGGGAAGAAGAGAGAGAGAGAGGAGGAGGTAGAGAGGGGGAGGAGAGGGGGAGGAGAGAGAGAGGGAGGAGAGAGAGGGGGAGGAGAAAGAGAGGGAGGAGAGGGGGCGGAGAAAGAGAGGGGAGGAGAGAGAAGGAGGGAGAAGGAGGGAGAGGAGAGAGCGGTGGAGGAGAGAGAGGGGGAGGAGAGAGAGGGGAGAAGGAGGGAGAGAGGGGGAGGAGAGAGCGGTGGAGGAGAGAGAGGGGGAGGAGAGAGAGGTGGAGGAGAGAGAGGTGGAGGAGAGAGAGGGGGAGGAGAGAGAGGGGGAGGAGAGAGAGGGGGAGGAGAGAGGGGGAGGAGAGAGAGGGGGAGGAGAGAGAGGTGGAGGAGAGAGAGGGGGAGGAGAGAGAGGTGAAGGAGAGAGAGGGGGAGGAGAGAGAGGTGGAGGAGAGAGAGGGGGAGGGAGAGAGAGGGGGGAGGAGAGAGAGGGGGAGGGAGAGAGACTGTCTGGTGCTTCTCAGCTGGCTGGTCTCTCCTGCGTTCCCTCACACAGATCACAGCTATTAATGCTGCAGCAGCCTTCGACTCACACACACACACACCCACGCAGCACACACACACACCCACGCAGCACAAACACACACCCACGCAGCACAAACACACACCCACGCAGCACACACACACACCCACGCAGCACAAACACACACCCACGCAGCACACACACATGAAGTACACACTTGAAAGATGCACACAGCACACACACAACCTTTTGGCACACATGCAGCACACACACACGCACACACACACACACACGTACACACATACGCACACTGGCACACATACCTCCTCAGAAAATCCCTCAGCAGGATAGAAACAGCATGCTAGTTCCTCTCAGCTCTCCTCTTCCTGTCTCTCTGTATGAACACACCCACACACACACCTGTCTCTCTGTATGAACACTTGGCTAGACTGGGGTAAGGTTGAGGCTGGGGCCGGGGTTGAGGCTGGGGCCGGGGCTGTGGCCAGGGTTGAGGCTGGGGTTGGGGCCGGGGCTGTGGCCAGGGTTGAGGCTGGGGCCGGGGCTGGGGCCGGGGCTGTGGCCAGGGTTGAGGCTGGGGCCGGGGCCGGGGCTGTGGCCGGGGTTGAGGCTGGGGCTGGGGCCAGGGTTGAGGCTGGGGCTGGGGCCGGGGTTGAGGCTGGGCCGGGGTTGAGGCTGGGGCTGGGGTTGAGGCTGGGGTTGAGGCTGGGGCTGGGGTTGAGGCTGGGGCTGGGGTTGAGGCTGGGGCTGGGGCCGGGGCTCCTCTAGTTCACCCTGGTGGGCTCGGCTGCTATCCTGGGTGTCTGCCTCTCAAGCACCAGACATCCACTAACAGCTGCTCCATTATGAGGTGCTCATCATGGGGCTCCTGGCTCCAGCAGCACCACGAACAGCACCACGAACAACCGTCATGGACGACACCACGGAAGAGACTATCGTGAACTGCCGTTAACAGTTCCACACCCGACTGGGATTAACATCGTGCTCTCGTTTTACAGAGGGAGCTGTAAGAAGAGCGGCTAACAAGCGGCTGAAAACTGTTGATCGTCGCAACAAGCCGGCAAGAGGGCAGTTACATGCAGAAGAGATTTGGAGGCTCGGTCTGGTAAGCGGGACTGATCACGGTGGTACCTGCCTGTTAGATTCTGCACGCTCTATCCAATTTCACATCTTATATCTCATCTCACGGGGGAATTCTCCATGTGCCTTCCGACGCGTTGTGCAAAAAATAAAGGAAACTATAAAATCACAAATCAGTAGTCGTGGTCGCCTGATAATCTCTGTCGATTTATAATATCCCACGTTTGCAGTCCACGGCGTCTGAAGTAGCCTAACGGACGCATTCCCGTCGTTTGTTGTGGAGAAGGAGTGCCGCTATTCCTCCGTAATTACGGGTTTGCAGTTGTGCTCTCATCGAATGCTATATTTTACCGGGAAGCATCCTCCCGCTGACAGCTGTTAATGGACATGCGTCTTCCTCGATTCTCTGGAATGACGTCTCCGGTTTGACAACCGGGATTCTAGGATGATTACTGCGGGCTCGTGATGCATGTGGACAAAAAACATCTAACAATACCGAGGGGTCAGCATACATTAAACATCTATATGTAAGAACGAGGGGTCAGCATACATTAAACATCTATAGGTAAGACCACTCACCTTATTATTTATTGCGTTCCATCAAAGGAAACAGCGGGAGAATCCGACGCCCAACCTTCGGTGAACTCTTTAATTCTGATTTAAATGCTAAAACTATTTATGAATGAAACCCTATTGCTTAAGACACACCCACCATCCAGTGAGAAACGCCACCACGTGACGTAGGAGTGAGGGAAGCGGAGTTACTGAAGAGCTCGCGGCGCGCTGAGGACGAGCGCACATGAACTGTCCATAGTGTCGGGGGACACAACGTTATGAATATCGGTTTACCATGATGTCATTCAAGGGAAGAAACTCCCCGTCAGTATTCCGCGCCAGTTTAACCATGGGGAACAATTCAAACGAAGAGAGATTATATACTGTGAAGTTTACGAGCCTATAATCATGTAGGCCTATTTGATTATTTCCACAGACCGGCGTCATCACGGCTGACCGGGGGATCAGTGGATAGATGGCTTTCCACGCGCTCCATCATAACGGGGCTCAATGAACTTGCTGCTTGAGTGTTACTGTGATTTTGCAAACATTGTACTGATCATTTATCCGTAATTAGGTGTGTTTAGTGCTCACATTGCCCCCTTGTGGCGACACAGTGGCGTTGCAAGCTCTCACTGTAATAGATGCACTGCAGACCAGGACACACCGGAAAACGTAACATGTGTTGATGCAGGCCCAGAGCCATAGAGAGAAAGAGTTGCGTAAACTCCATCGCCTTCAATGAGACCGTTTTTTCCAATATATACAAAGTCAGTTATGACTTTCTTGACAGTAGGGCAACATTTTATAAAAATGTATGCAGAACAAATGACTTGTATGCAAGTTACTTTCAATGACAATACATAAAAGGTATGAAGAGATTAAGTTACAGTAGCCTACAGCTTTCATATTGGAGATGTGAATACATCTGACACCATGTGAGGCAACATACATGTTTTAGGTGCTGGGATAAGTAGCATACCAGACACATTTCTCTCTGGCTCTGCATAAGACATTAGCTAAAAACTATTTTTGTGGAGGTCGCAGTCGCTTCGGTGAGTCATTTTGATCTCCCGCTCGGCTTTGTTGGGAACTGTTTCGTGACGTATGAACCACGTGACCACCTAGCGTCCTGACCCTCAGTTAACTCTTTCTCTCTATGGCTTTGCGTAGGCCTAATAAACGATTGTAAAATGTGGGTCCAAGTTAGACCAAAATATCTTGGAAAGACAATATCGTCCAAATGTCTCATTAGAAATAGGTAAATAAAATGGTGTAGGCTGTACAACCCTAACCCAGATACACTTAAACCTGAGCAAATAAACCTGATAATCAAACACATTTTTATGTGTCTATCAGTCTGGTTTATAGTATTTAACCTGTAGCGTTTAATTAGTCCCTGTATCAAATAATTCAAATGAGATAATGACTACATTTCCCACAACGCAGCACTTCTGTGAAATTACTACACCTCCCAGAATCCTTGGCGCGCTCTAAAAGGATTCTGGGTAGGTTACGAATGTCCTTGTCCTATCAGGCTCACACTGTCTGACTGTTCACGCCTGGGCTTGGGGGTCTTTCTGCTTCGGTTTTCTCCCGAGTAACGTTTATTTCACAAAAATGCTGGCAGCAAGATTTCTCCGTCGCTCCCTGCCTGTGCTGAGGCAAGCTAGATGCTACGCCGACGCTCCCACCGGCGGTGCACAGATGTCCTTCACATTCGCCTCGCCGACGCAGGTAAATTGAGTCCGTGGCTATATTGGCTTAGCTAGGCCGTACTTAACCTAACCGCGTTTGCACAATTGGAATACATTTGTATTCATACACTGACACTGTCTCCAAATCACAAAACAGTTCGATGTATTATGAGTGCTTGCACATATCAATGTCAAAACCTGTCTAGTTATTGCACATTAGTTTTGAAGCCAGCTAGCATTTAGTTAGCTTGCTAGCACTAGAAGCGGTTGTCAAGATTTCTAGCCGTCGTTCTATTGAACGGGCAGAAGGAGGGCGTGCACAGTGCATGTACACAGTGTGGTCCGGTGGAACTGAAGCAACGTTTGCTGAATTAACGAGTAGAGTTGTCTTACGCGCTAATTAGATCTCTGGTTTGTTAGGTTGCTCGCTCGCTCACAGGGTCACGGGCCCGTGCAGGCTCTGTTTTCTGTCACCTTGGGTGTGTGGGCAGGAACGCTGCCCCTTCTAGACCTCACATTTCCCGCTGCATATGCATTTTTAAATCATGAATTAAACGATCTATACAAGTCGTTGCACGAAATGTTTAGCCTCATACATACCAAGTTAGTTGGGCCTCATAAGTGGTAACTAATATGTTTACCAAACGGCAAAATCGTATTGCTTATTAGCGCGCTAGTTACAACTCTAGATGGTTGATCGAATCGTGTTGGTAGTCATTTAACGTTGTGTTCCAGACTCGACTACAGCGATACAGCTCAGTCCTCACATCCTCATTCCTTGATGTTGTCATGGTATCCACTAGCATCCCTAATACCTGTGCAGCAGGTGTTATCGCCATGCCAACCCCTGTACTCTGGATACCTGTACGTGATGGTGAAATAACCCCCACTCTCTCCTGCCCCCCCCCTCTCTCCTACCCTCCCTCTCTCCAACCCTCCCTCTCTCCAACCCTCCCTCTCTCCTACCCTCCCTCTCTCCTACCCTCCCTCTCTCCTACCCCCCCCCCCTCTCCTACCCCCCCTCTCCTGCCCCCCCCAGGTGTACTTTAAGGAGGTGAGTGTGAAGCAGATTGATGTTCCCACCCTGACGGGGGCCTTTGGCATCCTGCCAGCCCACGTCCCCACCCTGCAGGTGCTGCGGCCCGGCGTGGTGACCGTCTACAACGATGATGGCTCCGCCGCCAAGTACTTCGGTGAGGGGGTGTATAGAGGTTAGGGTGAGGGGGGTGTATGGGGGGTATAGGGGTGAGGGTGAGGGGGTGTATAGAGGTTAGGGTGAGGGGGGGTGTATAGATATTAGAGGTGTTGAAATTAATCGATGCATGGCGATGTGGACATGGACGATGCTGCATGGATGCAGTGGCCGACCAGAATCGATTATAACGCAATTATGTCGCTAGTTCATTTTCTGGCCGCAGCATAAACATTCAAATTAAAAATAACATTCTCAGTAACCTAACCTGTTTCATCTACCTGACGTCATTCGTCGCGATTCACATACGTGCCAGAGTGGTTGTGAGATCGTCCTTAAAAACTCTCCAAGCGTTTTAAAAACTGAGATATGGAACTTCATTTCGGATTTTACCAACAGGCTGGGAAACACGAACTGGATACATCGCATGCGATATGCAAAGCCTGTCACACCAAAATGAAATACATTGGGAACACTACCAACTTAAGGAATCACGTTAGCCGTTTCCATCCTGAGTTGCTAGCAACAACAACTGCCGAGGAAACTGCAAACTCTGGGCCAGCGACTCAGAGGTCTATACAGTAGACCTAAGATACTATACAGTATCTTAATGCATTCTGTCAAGTCAAATATCCTATACGGCTTTAATAGATAAATGTATTTGATGCATCGAGATATCGAATCGCTGACATGATAATCGTAATCGAATCGGGAGATCAGTGAAGATTCAGGGTTAGGCAGGTGGAACCTCTAATAGATATGGGGGCTCCTCTGTCCATGCAGGGTCACTGGGTTAGGGTGAGGGAAACACTGTCTGTGTTGTAACCTGTACATGTCTCGTACTTGTGTGTTAGTGAGCAGCGGTTCCGTCACAGTCAACTCTGACTCGTCAGTCCAGCTCCTGGCTGAGGAGGCGTTCCCTCTGGACCAGCTGGACCTGGCAGTGAGTACCCTGCTACAACACATGATTGTCGTTTATTATTTATTTAGTGGTTTTCAGACAGTGTTTGCAGGTGGAAGACTTGGATATGAGTATAAATGTGCTTCTTTTCCTCCCCCTCCAGGCAGCGAAGGCCAACCTGGAGAAGGCCCAGTCTGAGATGTCTGGTGCCGGGGATGAGGCGTCCAGGGCAGAGGTGCTCATCAGTATAGAGGCCAACGAGGCCATCGTAAAGGCCCTGGAGTAGAGCTCTGGTACGACACACTCTCTCTCTCTCTCTCTCTCTCTCTCTCTCTCTCTCTCTCTCTCTCTCACACACGCACTTCTCTCTGCCTAGAGCTGTTAGAGGTGCTCAACCCTGGAACACAGTTTAGACACGTTCACCTCTCCAGCACTGAGAGAGCTGTAACCTTCATCTGGTTTACCAACCCTGCTTTTCCCCTCTCCACTCTCCCTCTCCTCTCCCTGCTCTCTCCTCTCCCTGCTCTCTCCTCTCCCTGCTCTCTCCCTCTCCTCTCCCTGCTCTCCCCCTCTCCTCTCTCTGCTCTCTCCTCTCCCTGCTCTCTCCTCTCCCTGCTCTCTCCCTCTCCTCTCCCTGCTCTCTCCCTCTCCTCTCCCTGCTCTCTCCTCTCCCTGCTCTCCCCCTCTCCTCTCCCTGCTCTCTCCTCTCCCTGCTCTCTTCTCTTCAGGTAGCGTGTCACGTCGGTGTTAAGGAAAATCAAGATCCAACATTGTTTGTTTCCTAGTCAAGTCAGAAACCGCAAGATCTCGCTTGCTTTGTACAGTGGATGAATTTACCAATAAATTTATTTGGAAGTTAATCCTGTGTTGCTTCCTTCATTGGAGTTGGAGTGTTACTAAGGTGTGTCGTCATGGAGACACGGTACATACAGGAAGGTGTGTCGTCATGGAAACACGGTGCATACAGGAAGGTGTGTCGTCATGGAGACACGGTGCATACAGGAAGGACAGCAGAACATCCAGGATGTGCGTAGTTCTGACTACTGTGGTGTCTATGGACAGACAGGAGTAACCAGCCACATCAGAATAAGATCTCTCAATGACATGGATCCTGTTGGAGCAGGTCGCTGTGTCTCCACATCTCTGCTACCATGCAGGAACTTCCTGGTCTGGCCCCTTCTTCCTGCTACACTGACACTAGGACACAATGTTCAGATTGTTCTGTACTGTGCAGGCTGGTGTAGTTCCACCTCCCACCACTAGATGGCATCATATACCCCTGTAATTTACCCGGGACCTGGCTGCAGGCTTGGAGAAACGACATTACATATGCAAAAAGAAAAGCTTTTCTTTGTTTTCTTATATCGAAATCCCATCATTTTTCACTGTTTAAACAATATGACGGGTGCTTATGTGACGGTATGTAACAGATGTAGCCACGCTCCGTCACAACAAGGTATCGTTCGCTACTCTGAGCTCGAACGCTCGACCTCTGACTTGCCAAGCGCGACCACTACCAACTACGCGAAAGAAAAGCTAGCTCTTCGTTGACGCGGGTGGCCTGTTACATACCTGAGGAGTGAGTTTCACAGGTTCACACCCGTTACATTTATGTAAGCACAAACCAACAACATTTAAAGAATAATATAAGGACATCCACCCATCAATCAAACTTCAACTTTTAGCTGCACAGCGGTAATATCAGGTAATATTCAGCCGGCTAGATAGCTAGCTACAGTACCTCAGTTCACCACTTCAAACCGTGTTTTTAAAGCGGTGCTATTTAAATACCACCACTGAGTTGTGTTTCCACCCTGCTATCTAGTGGTGTAATGTGATCATTACAAGTGCTGTTCTCATAATAAACCACCAGTTGGCGGTGTTGAAGCGCTGACCGTCAATGCCGACATTTAGTGTTTGAATGTGAACATTACAAGTGCAGTTCTCACATTACACCACCAGATGGCAGTATAGAAACACTGCTGACCTAGAGCCATTGAAAAAGACAGTTCTTTTTTTAAACAAAGGGAGAGAAATGTAGAGAGGGGAGAGAAAGGGGAAAGAGAGATGTAGAGAGAGAGAGACTTTGCTGGGTTATCAGATGCTTCGCCAGGTTGGGATCAGAGGTGTTTTGGTTCTGTGGGTCGGAGAGAGATCCTCTGATTAGCTGCTTGGTTCCAGTTCAGACCAGCGGGGTTCAGACCAGCGGGGTTCTCTGTAGAAGCATGATATCCTCAGGCACTTGGGAGGCCCCACATGGACATACACTCATGCACACATATACACACACAACGTTTTTGTAGTCAAGTCTTAGCATGCCAACAGACTGGTGAGGCCAGATCAGTGTTGTGAGTCAGGCTGCTTCAACAGGACGCTACCAAGAGAGACCAGCTGACACCAGACACCCACTCTTCCTGGGAAACGGTCTACTTCCTTTGAGCTGAAGGCTCTTTAACAGAGCTTTAGTGGAAGAGATATTCTGCACACACACTCTCTGAGAAGTGGCTGCAAGGAATCCTCTGACCCCTCCCTCTCTTCTCTCTCACTCACTCTCTCCCTCACTCACTCTCCCTGCCCCAGCCTCTGCCCCAGCCTCTGTCCCAGTCAGTGTGTCTGTCTGGGCTGACAGAGCTCAGTGGTTTCTCCTCTGAGGCTCCTGGAAAATATGCTGCCGACATCCAGACAGTTTCCACTGTGGCTCCCCCCCCCCCCCCACACACACACACACACACACACACCTCCAGCTAAAGGCCACACATAGATACTGGTCCACATATATATCATGGGCCTCTCTCCTCTCCTCAGCCTCTCTCCTCTCCTCAGCTATCTTTCTGTCCTCTCCTCAGCCTCTCTCCTCTCCTCAGTCTCTCTCCTCTCCTCAGCTATCTTTCTGTCCTCTCCTCAGCCTCTCTCCTCTCCTCAGCCTCTCTCCTCTCCTCAGCCTCTCTCCTCTCCTCAACTATCTTTCTCTCCCCTCCTCTTCTCTCCTTCCTGGAAAATGTTTGTAATTCTTTGTGTGTGTAAGTGTGTGTGACAGTGTTTATATGCGTGCATGTTTGAGAGGTTGTGTGTGTGTGCAGATAATGGCTGTCATCCAGTGACTGCTGACACTGCTGCCCTTGGCTCTGCATAGAGAGAGAGAGGTGGAGAGGGAGAGACAGAGAGAGAGGGAGGTGGAGAGAGAGAGAGGGAGGTAGAGAGGAAGAGAGAGAGAGGTGGAGAGAGAGAGGTGGAGAGGGAGAGAGAGAGAGAGAGGTGGAGAGGAAGAGGTGGAGAGAGAGAGAGGGAGGTAGAGAGGAAGAG
>CM042859.1:208241-225741 GCA_023658055.1 Thaleichthys pacificus
TACAGGACTACAGCTCCTAATACTCTACATAATGCTCTCACATTCCTTCTCTCACAGTCATACTCTCTCAGTGATAGTTTGATTGACTGGTCTGGGGAGGAGTCTGGAGAGATCGGTTGTTTATTTGTCTTCAGGTGTTCAGCTGGTATCCAAGGCCCTGTGTTTATGGTCTGTTTGTTGCCAGGTGACATTTCTTCTCGCCACCCTTGAAATTTCTGCAGCCTTCGGTTCATTTGCGCTTTGTTAAGGTCGTAACAGCGCGGGGTGTGGCTCTGCTTGCATGTCCTTTCAGGGAAAAAACGCCCGTTCGGTTATCTACCGATACGGAGAGACCTCTTCAATTACTGCAAGCGCATTCCTTCCGTTCGTGGAGAGCGCGCATTAGTGCCAGGGATTGGGAGAGAGGAACACACACTACAGGAGGAATTCCATGGCTACCTTAAATCACTTGCTGACATAGCAAGAACCCGCTCGAGCTCTACCCTTCCATATCCGAGAGGGACGGACTAGCTGTCACCCCCGCTCCCCCCGCCCCCGCTGTGAACACGACAGACCCCGGAGCACGGACGTCACACAGGCATTACAGGAACGGTGAGCGAGCCAAGTTGAGAAGTCTCTTGGTCTGTCGGTACGCAGCGTGTCGGAGTGAGGACGCACAGATTTGCTGAATTTCCCGTGAGACGGTGTTGCATACTGCCGCTATCTGGATTTACCGGAGAGCTCTTTATAGCGAGAGGAACCTACATGCCCAAACTGGGGAAACTTGGAAAATCCAAAACTTTAACGCGAAGCTTTAAAGTTTTCGCCACTATCATTGGTAAGTAGCACCCAAGAATTCAGTTAGGAAAACAATGTTGATGTTAGGGTTAGTGGTCACAGGTCTACAGATTTAACTGAGAACACATTATAGACCTACATTTCATAAATTCCTACTTTTTCCAACTATTCAAAAGTTCACGGAGGGGACTGAAATGTTGAGAGAATCACGAATTTTCGATTAACCAAACGTTATTTAACAAGCAGTTCCACGTATTTTTCTCAATGTTGTAGCCTACGGTTTAGGTGTTGATCTCCAGTTAGTGACCTCGGTTCCAGTCAGTGCGTTCGTAGCTTTATGACAGAGCTTCCCAACGGTTACATCAGTTGTGTTTCATCACGAGATGTCCCCCAACATTAGGCTGGCGCTGCTCAACGTGAAATGCTGAAAACGTGTTATTCTGGTCATTCCGTACTTGTGCCCAGGATACATTATCTAGATTACCGGGGAGCCGCTGTTTCAGCAGGTGGTTAGAGCCTGGCCTCACCTGCACAGCTCACCTACAGTGCGTCAGCTGTCCCCTAGAGGGCACCTGCGCGTCTTACCCATCCCAAAGCTGCAGCCGCAGTGATAATCACACAACGGAGATGCTCAAACGACCACAGACACACGTCTAGTCTAGGCCGGGCCGGCCGGACTGGGACGGGGCTGGGAACGGGCCGGGCTGGGATACTCGCTAGAGAGTTATTTATTGTGAAGGCTTTGGTTGTTATTATGCAAAACTCATGAAAGGAGTGTACAAGACCAGCCATCTCTCTCTGTCTCTCTGTCTCTCACACACACACAACACATACACGCTCAACACACAGATCTAATGACTAGGCGTACTTCCTGAAGAGAGCTCTGCTAGCCTTATTTACATAGTGCTAGCGAGGACTCTGACGTCATAGCACCACTATCAGGGCCAGCACCTGATAACGCCAAGGTTTGTCTCTCTCTCTCTCTCTCTCTCACACACACACACACACACATTCTCTTTCTCTCTCTCCAACACACACACGTGATAGCTAGAATTGTGCAATCCAACAGAATGCTTGCAGATAACATGCCATGTCACTTAGGAACATAATCTTTCCTGTGCTAAAAAGGGAGAAGTACTTAGAACACTTCTGTAGCCTGATGCCAGCAGGTTTAGAGGCCGTGCTAAGTTGTCACGTCTTGTTAGATGTCTTGCCCAGGGTCTATCCCAGTACAGGACCCTGGTGGTTCTAGGTCAGGGAATAGGAACGGCCTGTAGTGGTGCTGGACTCATGCTGACATGTTATGAATGGTCTGGGTCTCAAGCCCCGCCCCCTTCATCACACACACACACACACACAGCCGATTGGCTCTCACACACAAGAATGGGAGCGAGCGAGTGGGTGAGGATCGACCTCGTTGGTGAGAATAGGGACAGCGTCTCTGCGCCACGTGGGCGTGAATCTACTCCTGCTATTGGCTGAGGCGCCCGCGTGCTGGGCCAGCTCTAGTGATTGACAGAAACTCATTGTCGCTTTTTCACTGGAGTCGCCTTGAGCATGGGGACGTAGCGCTGCAGCACCGTATTAATCCAATGAGGTTTATAATCACCGCAGATCCTCTGTTTAGCTTCTTTAATGCTTTGGGCATTTCATAGAATAACAAGAATCCGTGGATAGGCCCATCAGTCTCGTGTTTCTGTACGGAAAGGAAGCGTTCCCCGAGCTACTTTGACGGTCTCGGCTGCGCGTGTAATCTTTGGTTCTGCTCGTCCTCTAATTTACCGGGCTGGAGCGCTGTCGAGGACGCGGAATTTAGAGAGCAAAAGCTACATAAGATATTTCCCCGTAACGCAACAAAGGCTCGACTCTCCCCATCGACCGGTGGATTTGTATTCTCATGGTAGCTAACGAAGAGGTCGACTCGTTTTCAGAGGAGAAAGGCGAGGAGGGACACAGAGGCGCTTCCTTCTGAATGCAAGCAGGTCCTTTCTTCTCCGGCAAGGAGCTGTTTCTAACTGGCTCGCCTCCTCTCCCCCCACCCCGCGCCTCCTCTCCCTCCACCCCACTCCACCGTACCGTCTCCCCCTGACTACAGGCTATCGAATGGACCCGCACCCCGGCGCGCGGAGCTGCGCGAGCCGCGGCGGTCCCTCCTGCGAGGCAGTGCCCAGCGAGCCCTCCATGAACGTGTACATCCACTCCACCACCGGCACGCGCTTCGAGCTGTCACTACCGCAGGAGGAGACCGTGGAAGGCCTGAAGAAACGGCTCTCCCAGAGGCTGAAAATACCAAAAGAGAGGCTCGCCCTTCTACACAAAGAGACGTGAGTGACCCTGTAAACACATATTCACAGCGTGCAGGGCGGTATATGTACGCGGTGTATGCACGCGGTGTTCACCCTGGCTCCAATGTAGCTGCGTACAATGACAACTGTGTGGTAGAACACAATAGGGCTGTAGACTCCACAGACAGCTCACCGGGTATTGACTGTATCGATGCACCGTGACACACTGGTCAGGGTTCATATTGACGAGCCAGCCTGCAGACTGTCGCGTTTATTTATGTGTATATATCAATGATTGAATTCCTGTGTGATATGGATCAAATGCAATCAACACACAAACGAGTTACAGAGAGAAGCGCAGTGGTTTTCAACAGTCTGTTCACGCAGCGGTAGAGTTGATGCTGCAGCGCTAGTCGTCAAAACACGTCAGTTTATGCTAAAAAATACCTCCATTCTGACCGTAGTTAGGATGTGGATTGTGTTCGAATCTACAGGATATGTTGTTAGCTATTCCGGGATAGCCCGTGCTGTATGGGAAGCTAGCCCTAACGCCAGTACTGTTCAGCCAACACAAACACTGGTTTCTGTTTGAGTCAGAGGGCCCCCCTTCTCAGCTGGCCTGCCGTACACACGGAGAACTCTCCGAAACACTGGAGCTATTATCGACAATTCATTACGCTCCTAGTCACGATGGCGACAGCTAAACAATGCTTTACAAAGGTGTGTCCAAATAGTCCTTTTCTGAATAACGAAACTGAGATATTAGCGGGTTTCCAATAGAATCGGATTGTCCTGCGTTAAATGACAAAGGAGTAGGGGGAGGGAGGTCTTTGTCACCCGGCCGCATTGTTTTAAATCCTCTCTAGCCGCCGGCGCTCGAGTAATCGCCTTCAGGCCACTTCACCCCCTAAAAACCTGAAAAACGTTTTTAATCCCTTCTCGCGTCCGAATAGCTGACCGAACAGCCGGAGCGCAAGCCTCTTTGTTCCGCTGCGGGGTCACGTTGTTTCACGCTAAAGCTCCGCACGCGGTCCGTTTAGCCTGGTGGAGTCAGGGCTTCGCAGCGCTGCGGAGAGGCAGGTGAGGCAGGGCAGGTAGAAAAACAAGGCTGGCAGGTTGACGGACAGGCAGGGCAGGTGAGGCATGTAGAGAGATAAGGCAGGTAAGACTGTGACGTGTCCCAGCTGTAGAGACAGTATGTGATCTGCCTGCAGGAGGCCTCAACACACCCAGGACACCCTGTTCAGAAGTGACATTTCTAACAGCTACAGGTACGCTGGAATTCTCTGGTCCTCCCTGACAGTTCCCTCATGGCCTGTCCAAACCTGATCCTACATGAGCAACACTAAGACTAATATATCAAGAATAGAATTCTACTGAGGGATGTTCAGGTGAGGCAGACGATCTACGTCTGGTCAGGTTACATCCTGATCTCTGCAGAGTTGAACCCTGCCTGGGTACAGCTTAGTGGCTGGAGCATTCTGGTCTATTGGTTTTATTGCACAGGGCAGCAGGCATTGTGTGTTGGACGGGGTTAGAGCTAGTGCAGGGCCCTGGGTGGGGCTGCCCTGCATGCCTGGTGACTCAGAACCGCTGACACGCTCAGACACCCAGCTCTCTCTGGTGCCCAGAAACCCACAGAACAGTCAACCCTGAACTCCAAACTAAATATGACGACACAATCAATACGAGATGCACACTGATCTCGTTTTAGAAAAAGGTTTTGAAGTCTGGCTTCATGTCTGCAGAGTGTGTGTGTTTGTGGGAAATGCAAGTCAAACACACACACTATATATATACACACACACGGTATATGTACCCAAAACTCTCACGTATTTGCACAGCATATCTCTCTCCCCTCCCCCTCAGCTTGGTGCCTCTCCTCTCCCTCCCTCCCCCTCTCAGCCTGGTCTCTCTCCCTGGTGTCTAACCCTGTCTCCCCCTCTCAGCCTGGTCTCTCTCTCCTCTCCCCTCCCTCCCTCCTCCTCTCAGCCTGGTCTCTCTCCTCTCCCCTCCCTCCCTCCTCCTCTCAGCCTGGTCTCTCTCCCTGGTGTCTAACCCTGTCTCCTCCTCTCAGCCTGGTCTCTCTCTCCCCTCCCTCCCTCCCCCTCTCAGCCTGGTCTCTCTCCCTGGTGTCTAACCCTGTCTCCTCCTCCAGGCGTCTGAGCTCAGGCCGGCTGCTGGATCTGGGTGTGACTGACCGGAGCAGACTAACCCTGGTACCCACAGTGGAGGCTGGACTCATGGTGAGTCACCCCACATCTCCCACACGCTACCCACACGCTACCCACACGCTACAGTCATGTTGCAGTGATGGTACACAGGTGTGTAGTTTTACAGTGTTCCGGTGGTCAGAGTTGAGTAACTCTGTTTAGCAGTGTTGGTGATGTTCCACTGATGTGAACACTAACACGCGTGTCGCTCCAGTCGCAGGCATCCAGACCAGAGCAGTCCGTCATGCAGGCACTGGAGAGCTTAACAGAGACTCAGGTAAGAACCTCTAACCTGCATCTTCACTGAGGGAGACGCAGGAGGGAGAGAATCCTTCTCTCCTATGTCTGGTCTCCAGGGAGCCAGGCTGGGAGGGGGGGGGACATGCCTAGGCACATCCTCACCAACATAGACCTTCCTACGGGACACAAACTAACACGCACGTACACACACACATGCTGACACATACACTGACACACACACACACACACACTGACACACATGCTGACACACACACTGACACACACACTGACACACACGCTGACGCACACACACTCTGATACACACAGAGAGACAGCGCGTGTAGTCAGATCGGTTCCAGGAAGCAGGTTCAGATGCTCATGACAGATGGGCCGGTCTCTCAATATTAGCATACCATTCCTGGAAGCTCTGTGTGTGTGTGTGTGTGTGTGTGTATGTGTGTGTGTGTGTGTTAGAGGGAAGTACAGTATTGGTTTGTGACTCAGTGTGGTGTGACTCACTGTGATCAATAGTGAAAGTAGAGGCATGAGAACTGGCTTCTCCTCACCCATCCTCTACCCCCCCTTCCTCACCCATCCTCTACCCCCCCTTCCTCACCCATCCTCTACCCCCCCTTCCTCACCCATCCTCACCCATCTTCTCCCCATCCAGCGGACCTGCAGAGAGTGAGTGAGTGTGTGTGTGTCATGCAGCAGATCTGAAGTGTGTGTCGTGACGGTCATTGTCTCCTGAGTGTGTTGTGTTTTGAGCTCACAAAGCGTCGTGACTGGCTGGCAGCTGTGTGGGCGGGAGCATGGCAGGAACAGTGCGTCTGATTGGTCAGTTGTAGCCAGCCAGGTGGACAGAGTAACAGCAGAGTTACACATGGGAGCCTCATCTTCCCCAGCCTCACTAGCCCTGGCCTCACTAGCCCTGGCCTCACTAGCCCTGGCCTCACTAGCCCTGGCCTCACCAGCCCTGGCCTCACTAGCCCTGGCCTCACCAGCCCTGGCCTCACCAGCCCTGGCCTCATCTTCCCCAGCCTCACTAGCCCTGGCCTCATCCCTCCCTCCCTAGCTCTCTCCTCCTCTCTTCTCCTCTCTTCTCTCCTCCATCTCTCCCTCTTTCAGTTCTGGAAGACAAGCGTGTCTGTCAATGAGTTCCTTGAACCACAGGGACTCCAATAAATGACCTGCCAGTCTAGTGATAGGAGGAGAGGGAGGGAGGCAGAGAGAGAGAGGTAGGGAGGCAGAGAGAGAGAGGGAGGCAGAGAGAGAGAGAGAGAGAGGGAGGGAGGGAGGCAGAAGGATACTGTCACTGAATATTTCATCGCCACCATCTCCACTGACACCCTCCCCCCGGTCCCCTCCCCCCCATCCCCTCCCCTCCCCCCCATCCCCTCCCCCCCATCCCCTCCCCCTCCTTCTGGATTTCCCTCTCGTCATATTTTCTCTGTGGCTGCATAGCAACAAAGGCCCTTCCTCAAGAGAGCTCCCACCCTCCCACCCCCCCCCACCCTCCCACCCCCCCCCCACCCTCCTACCCCTCCTACCCCCAACCCTCCCAGCCATGCACGAGGAGGACATTACCATGGCTGCTTTCTGTGTATGTGTGCGTGTATTTGGAGACCACTTTAAGCAGACGGCTTAAAAGGGGATATTTCTACACACATGTTGAAACACGCAAACACACACAGGCGATGTGGGTTTGGGTGAGCAACTCTAAACATGGCTCTGTGACTCAACTACTGAGACATCACAACCAGGAATGAATAATACAATAAAGGTGTGTGCTTGTGGTTTGTGTGTGTGTGTGTGTGTATGCATGCGTGTGTGTGGTGTAGTTGGGGGGCTGTGGTGTGGGGTGAGAAGGTAATCATCTTCACCAGCAGTAAAGAGGAGACCTTCGCTCTCTCTCTCTCCTTCTGCCCCCTCTTTTATCACTCTCTCCATCACCTCCCCCTCTCTCTCTCTCCCTCTCTCCCCCAGGCATAGATGCAGCGATGTCTCATTGTCCTTCACGCGCAACACAAACACCAGCCCAGCGCCAATGTGTGATTTAAAGCCCCCCCCTCCCACACGCCTCTTTAGGGGCCCCTGGCTTTGTGTGTGTGTGTGTGTGTGTGTGTGTGGTTAGGGTGGGGAAACGGAATACTCATTCTCATGACAGCTGTCAGTCAGACTCACACACAGAGCACACACACTGCTCTCACACACAGAGCACACACACTGCTCTCACACACAGAGCACACACACTGCTCTCACACACAGAGCACACACACTGCTCTCACACACAGAGCACACACACTGCTCTCGGTGTGAGGCTCCTCTCTCCTCCTCGCTCTCTTTTGTCCTAACCCTCCTTTCCCTCTGGATGCAGGGACTGAATACATGGCTACGTAGGGGATTTAGGGATGGAAGGATGGAGAGAGGGAGGATGGAGAGAGGGAGGATGGAGAGAGGGAGGATGGAGAGAGGGAGGATGGAGAGAGGGAGGATGGAGAGAGAGAGGATGGAGAGAGGGAGGATGGAGAGAGGGAGGATGGAGAGAGGGAGGATGGAGAGAGGGAGGATGGAGAGAGGGAGGATGGGCCGGAAGAAAGGAGGGGAGAGGCAGGGAGGGACATGACTGGACAAGAGAGGGCTTGTTGTCGTCTGTGTGTCCCTCAGCTAAGCTCTGTGTGTGTGTGCGTGTCAGGACCAGAGAGGGTCAAAGCCTACACTCCTTCTCGACACTCCTAACATGGTCAGTCCTCCTCCCCCCTCCTCCCCCCTTCCTCACCAGGACAATCAGCCATTCAGAATGTTCAGAATGCTGCTTCCTGTGCTTCAGCCAGACCAGCCTGCAGAACTGGCTTTGTCTGTCTGGAGGGGGAGGGTGGGGGGAGGAGAGGGCGGAGAAAGGGGAGGCAATGACGGGAGGTGGTGCATGTGTGGGCGTGGCCCTATTTTGACCTCTGAGGATCACATGACTCAGCAGTATTTCTATTTCCTGTTTGCAGGTCAGTGACTTCCTGTGTGGCCGGTCCCCCCTTGACTCTGGCGCTGCGTGTGGGAGACCACATGATGTTCGTCCAGCTGCAGCTGGCATCCCAGCAGGCCGTGGGGGGGGCGGGGCTTCAGAGCAGGGGGGGGCGTGGGGGGGCGGAGGCTCCGGGTCTCCCCTCAGGGAGTGCGGCCCCCAGCTCTGGACACCCCCGCGTGCCTCTGCCCCACCACCCTGCCCCCTCCCCCGCTGCCTCCCCCCCCCCGCCCCCCGCTCCTGTCTACAGCTCCACCTCCAGACACGGCTCCCCCCCTCCACCCCTCCCCCCTGCCTCCCCCAGCAGAGTGTCTTCCTGTCCCCCCGCCAAGCCCCCCCAGCCCCCAGAGGCCCCCTCCGCCAGCCTCCAGCCCCCAGGTAAGACCCCCCTTCCCACCAAAACCTGAAACTGAGGGTGTGTGTGTAACAGGGTGTGTGTGTGAGGGTGTGTGTGTGTAACAGGGTGTGTGTGTGAGGGTGTGTGTGTAACAGGGTGTGTGTGTAACAGGGTGGTGTGTGTGAGGGTGTGTGTGTGTGAGGGTGTGTGTGTAACAGGGTGTGTGTGTGTGAGGGTGTGTGTGTGTAACAGGGTGTGTGTGTGTGTAACAGGGTGTGTGTGTGTAACAGGGTGTGTGTGTGTGAGGTGTGTTGTGTGTGTGTGAGTGTGTGTAACAGGGGTGTGTGTGTGTAACAGGGTGTGTGTGTGTGTGTGAGGGTGTGTGTGTGTAACAGGGTGTGTGTGTGTAACAGGGTGTGTGTGTGAGGGTGTGTGTGTGTAACAGGGTGTGTGTGTGTGTGTGTAACAGGGTGTGTTGTAACAGGGTGCTGTGTGTGTAACAGGGTGTGTGTGTGTGTGTGTAACAGGGTGTGTGTGTGTAACAGGGTGTGTGTGTGTGTGTTGTAACAGGGTGTGTGTAACAGGGTCGTGTGTGTGTAACAGGGTGTAATATCCTTGTGTGTTTCTCCCTCCAGCCCAGCTGCAGCACGAAGCCCTCTGGTAACAGCTCCTCCTCCCGGTCACGCAAGCCCGGCGCCGTCATCGAGAGCTTTGTGAACCACGGCCCCGGGGTGTTCTCTGGAACCTTCTCAGGTGAGAGCACTAGCTGTCCTGGCGGAGGGATGCATATGTGTGTCCTAGCCCCCCCCAGGGTCACTAACTCTGCCCCCCTCCCAGGGTCACTAACTCTGCCCCCCCAGGGTCACTAACTCTGCCCCCCCCCAGGGTCACTAACTCTGCCCCCCCCAGGGTCACTAACTCTGCCCCCCCCCCAGGGTCACTAACTCTGCCCCCCCCAGGGTCACTAACTCTGCCCCCCCCCCAGGGTCACTAACTCTGCCCCCCCCCAGGGTCACTAACTCTGCCCCGGCCTACCCCCCCAGGGTCCACTAACTCTGCCCCCTCCCAGGGTCACTAACTCTGCCCCCCCCCCAGGGTCACTAACTCTGCCCCCCTCCCAGGGTCACTAACTCTGCCCCCCCCCAGGGTCACTAACTCTGCCCCCCCCCCCAGGGTCACTAACTCTGCCCCCCTCCCAGGGTCACTAACTCTGCCCCCCTCCCAGGGTCACTAACTCTGCCCCCCCTCCCAGGGTCACTAACTCTGCCCCCCCCCAGGGTCACTAACTCTTGCCCCCCCAGGGTCACTAACTCTGCCCCCCCCAGGGTCACTAACTCTGCCCCCCTCCCAGGGTCACTAACTCTGCCCCCCCAGGGTCACTAACTCTGCCCCCCCAGGGTCACTAACTCTGCCCCCTCCCCTGCAGGCACGCTGCACCCTAACTGTCAGGACAGCAGTGGACGCCCTCGTCGTGACATCAGCACCATCCTCCAGATCCTCAACGACCTGCTCAGCGCCACGCGGCACTACCAGGGGGTTCCCCCGTCCCTCAGCCAGCTCCGCCAGCACGCCACGCCCTCCCCCCCACCCTGCCCCCCTGCCCCCACCACGCCGCCTCCCCCCAGCGCACGCACGCCCCCCCTACACCCTCTGGTGCAGAGCCAGATACACATGTGCAGGCCCCATGGTGAGTCCCCCCTGTACACGCATACACACACACACACAACAACACACTCACTGCTGAGCCCAGGGAAGCTCCATGCTCCTCTCACTGTCCTCCCAGCTTCGCCTTCTTTCTTTGTCTCCCTCTCTTCATCACCTCCTCTCTTCCTCTCCTCTTCTCCTTCTCTGAACTTCCACTGGAAGAAACAGCCAGACAGCCGGTCAAGGAGCCGGGGCAGAGCTAACCCACATTTAGGGGGTGTTGCCTGTGCTCTGTGGTTGTCATAGTCAGGCTGGAAAGCTTTTGGTTAGGGGTCAGACAAAGACCTGGGGGGGGGGGGGCTGAATTCCTCTGCTGGGTAACCCCCCATCCCTCCTTATCCCTGGTCTTTGTCTGAGCTTCACAGTGGACACCAGGAGGGGCTTTTGTTGGCCTGGAGGGGGAGGAGGGGAGGAGGAGGAGGGGGAGGGTTAAACCTGGTCTCTTCCACTGCAGATAGAAGATAGTGGCCTTGACTGTGTGTGTGTGGACATGCATTATTCATGTGCGGGCTGGTCTCTCTCTCTCCCCTCACACTCTTCTTCTCTAGTCTTTCAGTGTAATGTTGCTCAATGCCCTGCTTGTGTGTGTGTGTGTGTATCCTAATAATAGCGATGCTGTTATAATCAGTTGTGAGGCCAGCTGTGTCCAGTCCTTCTACTCAGCTCTGGTAGTGAGACACACACACACACACTAGGTTCAGCCTAGTCAAATTCCAAAGCCCCTAGCCAAACCAAGGCCAGAACCTCTGTGTGTGTGTGTGTGTGTGTGTGTGTGTGTGTGTGAGCGAGAGAGAGAGAGAGAGGAGGGCAGCACTATTGATTTGAAAAACTGCCACCTACCTCCATTCCTTCCCCTCTACCTTCCCCAACACCCGGGGGAGGAATTCCTCAACCCCCCCCCCCCCTCCCCCTCTTGACTTCAGGGTAGACGAGGGGGGGGGTCAATAAACTATGAAGCTACAGCCATAAAGAATGGAGAAGCACACTCTCTCTCTCTCTCTTCCCCCCCTCATCCCCCTCTTTTCCATTCGCTTGCATTTTCTCCTGAAAGCCAATAGTCTGTCCCCTGAGAGATGGCTACTCTGTAGCTAAGGTTTAATCAATAGGGCTTTTTAATTTGACATCGATCCACGTTAAAAGCTCCTGCTGTGTGTGTATGTGTCTGTGAGTATGTTTGTGGTTTGGGCTGTGAGTATGTTTGTGGTTTGGGCTGTGTGTGTGTTTGTGTGAGAGAGAGACCAAGACGAGGGTTATTTCATGATATCCTTCTGAGACGAGTCTTAATGGAAGTACATTATAGATTGTGTCTTTTCCTTCCTTTACAGCTCCTGCATGTATTTATAGCTGAGATGAGGCCAGGCCGTACACATACACACATCCCCAAACATAGCTACACGCAAATATACCTGCACACACACACACCCAGCCACGCACACACACACCCGCAGTGCCAGCTCCAGTGCTGCTGTTCTGACTCCTCCCCCCTCCTGACTCCTCCCCCCTCCTGACTCCTCCCCAGGTGACCGTGTGCGTCAGACGGAGAACCGGGCGACGCGCTGCAAGGTGGAGCGCCTGCAGCTGCTGATGCAGCAGAAGAGGGTGAGGAGGAAGAGCCGGCGTGACCAGCGCGCGCCCTACCATTGGCTGCCGAGCCGCAAGGCTGGGCGGAGCCACAGCAACAGCAGCCTATCCAGCGAGGGCTCCCTGGACCTGGACTACGACGAGGCGCTGTGGAAACAATCAGACATGAAGACTGAGTTCCTCATGGCCTGAGGGGGTGGGTGTGGCTGGAGAAGGAGAGGAGCCGGAGGGGAGGAGCCAGAGCCGGAGGGGAGGAGCCAGAGCCGGAGGGGAGGAGCCGGAGGGGACTGCTGAATACGGAGACGTGTTTGCTGAGGATGTTTTAGTTGTGTGGGACTCGTCTCTCTGTCAACACCTGGGCGGACTAATTACCAAGTGGACTAGTTACCAGGGAAACTAGTTACCATGTGGACTGGGGGTGTGTCCTCAGCGTATGACCCCTCCCATTGGGCATTCTATTTTCAGCCTCCATCAGGGAGCGAGGTTTCTACTCATACTTAACCTCGTCTCTATGGAAACATAACAATTATTATTATTATTAAACTTAATATGTAGCATTGTTCACAAAGCATTCAGGTTTCCACAAACTGGTCTGATTGGTTGTTGATTTGCACATTATCATGGAACAGCTGGTCATGTGTGCAGGAATGGGTGGGGCTAATAACGCACTGACTCATGGGAGATGTAGTTTGAGAGAACAGAGGATATCTACTCGGCATCATGGACGCTGCAGAGGATGTAAAATCTAAATATGAAAAATATATTTTTTATTGAACCTCCTATCTGCTGTTTTGAAAAAACGGACATCCACTGTCGCTCCGAGCCGGCCACTGAGAAGTGTGTTCATCCATCCATCTAGTCATCCACTCATTCATACATTCACTCATTATGGTTACGAAGCCACAAATGGTTCTAAACATAACCCCCCCCCCCCCAGAGTCTGATAGGCCTGGAACAACTAACCCCATCTGCAGGCTTGTGTGTGTGTGTGTGAGTGTGTGTGTGGGGAGAAGGAAGTGTTTGTCTAAGTGATGAATGGCTGCTTCTCATTGGTCAGTTCAAGTTACTGGAGCTAGCCCTGTTGTGTCCTGCTAAGAGTTAGACACACAGACAAGCAACCCTGACCTTGACGGTCTGTGTCCAACCCTACCACTATTGCACTCCTTGGGATTGCAGAGAGAGATTACCCATCAAGTGAACCTCATCCTGTTTCAAGTGGCCTTACCGCTCACCTCTCTGGGGGCGTTGGTTTTGCTCCTCAGGGCGACTTCCTCTCCGAGGCCTCTCTCTGTTAGCAGGTGGAGTCTCTATTATGTCAAGGCTTCTGTGCCTTAAAACGCAAAGACTATATCCTTTCTCGACTCTGGACCGACACAGGAAGTCGCCACACTTTTGTAGTCCTCACGTGATGGGGGTTGTAGTTCCTTGGGGGGTTGAAGCACGTAGTGGGATATAATATAATGTTGTTCTCCACCACTCTTTCTCCATTGTGTTTGTTAGTCTTTACTGCCAGCATCCTGACCCTCTGTTAGTTTCACCCCAACCCCTCATCAAAAAAATTTAAAACGTTAATTTAATTTGTAATTTTTTATCTATGTATAAACTATACTCTGTGTGTGCCTCACATCTGTGTGAAATTGAAAAAAAAAGAAACGAAAGTAAGAAATATTAGGAGGGGGGAGGGGGGGGTGGATTCTTCATATACGTTGCCTGCTCTCTAGTTCTTTATCTTGTAGCCATGAGGAGAGTCCAGACCAGAGGTCTAGCTATAAGAGACTGTAGCACGTGTGAGTGTGTTAATTTATCAAACCAAAACGGTAACTGTGAATTCTGTTTTTCTTCATGTATTTTCTGAGTGGGGGGGCAGGACATAGCCCCCCCTCTCCTGGTCAAACACAAATGGAAATGAGTTTCCCTACAAAAAAAAGTACAAAACAAGATATCAATATATATTTTTTTCTTCAGCAATACATTTCAGTGTGACTTGTGATAGAATTTTTTTCTTTTTTAGGTAATAAATAAAAAACAAAAGCTGCCAGTCCAGTTGTATGTGCCTCTCTGAATGTTTCAAACTGTAGTGACCCTCTCCTCTTCATGGTGTCTCCTCTTCCTCTTCATGGTGTCTCCTCTTCCTCTTCATGGTGTCTCCTCTTCCTCTTCATGGTGTCTCCACAGCAGAGATGCATTGTCTGTGTATTTTGCAGCTGGGAGCTGATTGAGCTGATATCAGTTGTACCCCACTTCCCACTTCCTTTCCCCTCTCCCTACCTCCCTCCTCCCCCTCATGTCCTGGCTGACTAAGACACTGGGCTGTCCCGTCACCTGAGATGACCTTGTGCTCCAGGGGGGAGGGGATCAGAGGTCAGGGGTCAGGGTTAAAATAGACTCTAGGTAAACAGGAAGTTCTGTTGTCAGTTCATGTGGCGCTCGCTCATCAAACATCACAGAGGGGGAAGGCAAGTGTTGTGTGTGTGTGAGAGGCCCACCTGGTGACAGAGGGCTAACTGTTGGTGGTTCAAACAACTGTCATGTGTTCCCCTGTTGCACTCCCCCCAGCCCCCCTCTCTCTCTCTCCCCCCTCCTCTCTCTCCCCCCCCCCCCTCTCTCTCTCCCCCCCTCTCTCTCCCCCCCCCTCTCTCATCTTTCTAGCTGTTCTTCTGATCTTTCACAGCTGAACTGTGCAGACAGAGAAACTCCCTCAGCCTCGCTACCTCCCTACACACACACACACACACACACCACACACACACACACACACACCTCTCCAGAGCAGAGCAGTACAGGGTAGAGTTCATTAGAGTGAATCATTGGACTGTTATGCGTCTCTCCTTAAACACACAATATTCTGCAACCCAAACCCAGAGAGCATCAGTAAGTAAGCTCAGTGGAAAAGGTGATCAACCTTTACACACACACACACACACACACACACACACACACTGCCCGTAGGTAAGAGAGAGAAATGGAGGGAGAGACCTATCTTACTGCTTGTCTGCAGTGTATTGTTACCAGAAAAGAATAGAGTAGAGCATGATGTCAGCTGTCTACGAAGACCAGTTAGCAGCATTAACTCCTGTCGCCACAGCAACACGTCCAGCAGCCTAAACATTTACATTCCATCTGAAGAACAGATAATTGTGTTGCAAATGGGTGTAGCTGAAAAAGCTGGAGAAGCCATTTGGTCTGTGTGTGTGTGTGTCAAGGCGTGTGTGTGTGTCAAGGCGTGTGTGTCAAGGCGTGTGTGTGTGTGTCCTGAACAGTTTGTTTTACTTAGGGGAAGCCCTCAGCTCATTGTTCAGTGACGCCCATATATGGTATTGTAAACACACGTCTCAATGAACACAGGAAGTTCAGCTCCGACAGGAAGTGGGATTGCTGCCATGGTAACAAACTGAAACCATGCGCAAGCTGAGCCTCTCCTGTTGTCTTGACGTCATTTCTAGAACACTAGTGTGTGTGTGTGTGTGTGTACAACTGCGTATGTGTAAGTGTGCGTCATTTCTGGATCAGAGTGACAGTGACTGGCAGCTGCAGCTAAGAGAGGACGCCTGTGTGTGTGTGTGTGTGTGTGTGTGTGTGTGTGTGTGTGTGTGTGTGTGTGTGTGTCTCTGCAGTGTGTCAACCCAGAGTGCTGCAAAGCCTTTTAAAGGCACAGGGGAGGGCGGTTACAAACACACAAAGAGGCCACCTCCTGCCTCTTATCCACCTCCTGCCTCTTATCCACCTCCTGCCTCTTATCCACCTCCTGCCTCTTATCCACCTCCTGCCTCTTATCCACCTCCTGCCTCTACAGTCATCTCAACCCCCCCCCCCCTCCCCGATGACAGGTGTTGGAGACCTCTGCTTAGAAAACATCTCACACACATTGACCCCCCCTCCACCCTAGGCTATGACCCCCCCCCCAACCCTAAGCTATGACCCCACCCCCCACCCGAGGCTATGACCCCACCCTAAGCTATGTGTTAAGGTGTGTGTCCTACCTGTGTGTGTAGAGGTGTGTGTAGAAGTGTGTGTGTAGAGGGACCACAGCTGTAATTGTCGTTAATCCTTCCTCACCACCAACCCTGTGAGACTCACTCTGCCCACACATACTGCTCTTTCTGTCAGACCAAAAACACGCGCACACACACACATATCCCTCAGAACAGTCATCTGCTATAGAAACCAAGATGACACATACTCTAGTCTCTGAACAGACTGTTCCTGGTGACAGACACCGGCCAGCACAGAATCAGGGCTGACTGAAAACAGCCTCTCTTTTCCAGTCAGAGGGCACTTCCTGGTCACAGGGCACTTCCTGGGCACTTCCTGGTCAGCTAAAGAACTTCCTGCAGAGTGCTGATCAATACAAGTGTTTCTAACTACACAGGGACTGGGTCAACAATAACTGACACACACAGATACACTCACGTACACACACACACACACACACACACACACACACCCCTCTGCTGCAGCCTGGTGAGCAGGGGGGGGTGACAGGGGGGGTGACAGGGGGGGTGACGGGGGGGGGTGACGGGGGGGGGTGACAGGGGGGGGTGGCAGGGGGGGGTGACAGGGGGTGACGGGGGGGGGGTGACAGGGGGGGGTGGCAGGGGGGGTGACGGGGGGGGGTGGAGGACGCTTGAGAGTTTACAGTTCAACATCAGCAACATCATGGTCCTACCTGTCAGCACTAACCATTTACTCTTCACTCTACCAGGCACCATAGACACACACACTCTCACACACACACTCTACCAGGCACCATAGACACACACACTCTCACACACACACTCTACCAGGCACCATAGACACACACACTCTCACACACACACTCTACCAGGCACCATAGACACACACACTCTCACACACACACTCTACCAGGCACCATAGACACACACACTCTCACACACACATTACAGCATGTGCTTGTTTGTTGTTGCTAGTTTCAGGTTTCTTAGTCATTCTATCTCCTATGAGTGTATATGTGTGTAACAACGCTCCATAGGGAGAGAAAGTGACAGATCCACTGTTCTCCTCTGCTTTGACACCAGACAGAGAAGCTCCCAGCGGCGAGGAGGAGACTGCTAACATCCCTCCAACTCTCTGATCTGTATGTGTGTGTTTGTGCTTGGTGTGTGTGTGTGTGTGTGTGTTTGTGCTTGGTGTGTGTGTAGGGGGAGACCGTGTTTGTATCAGTGTGTCATGAGAAGGAGGGACAGCTTCTCTCCAGGGCTTCAGATAAGAGCGAGAGCAGAGGAGGAACATGCAGGAGAGAGAAGATGAGGAGAAGGGGAGGGGAGGGGAGGGGGAGAGGGAGGGGGGGAGGAGAGGAGGGGAGGGGAGGGGAGAGGAGGAGAGA
>CM042859.1:235741-260741 GCA_023658055.1 Thaleichthys pacificus
TAACTACATGTTAGTACTAACCCTCACTACTAACCCTACTACATGTTAGTACTAACCCTCACTACATGTTAGTACTAACCCTAACTACATGTTAGTACTAACCCTCACTACATGTTAGTACTAACCCTCACTACATGTTAGTACTAACCCTCACTACATGTTAGTACTAACCCTCACTACTTGTTAGTACTAACCCTAACTACATGTTAGTACTAACCCAGCTACATGTTAGTACTAACCCTAACTACATGTTAGTACTAACCCAGCTACATGTTAGTACTAACCCTAACTACATGTTAGTACTAACCCAGCTACATATCCACAAGTGTGTGTATCTCTTTTATTTTTCTTTCTCGTTGCTCAGCTGTGTGTGTCTGTCAGGAACACCTCACACACCAGCCCCGCCCCCAGCCCCGCCCCCAGCCCCGCCCCCAGCACCACCCCAGCACCACCCCCAGCACCACCCCAAACAGCAACAGCTGAGTCCCTCCCTTCCCAGCAAAGCAAGGTTCTGCAAGGTAGGTTTTATTTTCTGTCTTTTCTGTGAGGATATTAAGTTAAATTCCTTTAAAACGAACAGGAGGAAGCACTGTTGCGGTGCCTGTTGGCTCCCTGGTCTATTTCTGACCGTGTTATTATGGGATGGCCCAGCTGAGCAGACGCCTCACGTGTTGCAGCTGAGCAACTGTTGCTCGAGCAACAGCAGGAGCAGATACTGATTCTGAGACATTGAATTTGACTGTTTCTGTGTTATCTTGCAGGACACGATCCAACACACACTAGGACCTGGGAGGGAAACAGAAGTAAGACACTTGTACAACCCTCTCTCCTGCATTTCACAGCGGTACAGTGGAATATCAGTCCAGTGAGATCCCTCTCTTTCTCTCCCCCCTCTCCTCTCTCCCCCAGTGTCGTACGAGCGCCTCCTGTCTCTCCAGAGTCTGAGTGAGGTTCCCAGCCCCTGGAGGGGGCTGACCCTGAACCGCTGCCTGGTTTTGGCCCTGCTGCTGGTGCTGGTCAGCTCTGGGGTCAACGAGGTCAACGGTGGGTAACTGACACACGCAGGGTCAGGGTTAGGGTCAGGTATTATGGAGGACAGGGATCGTATTAGTAGTAGTGTGCTGCAGAACTCAGGTCACAGCACATCCAGTTGGGTGAAAGGTGCTCTGTAGCTCTGGAGGTAGTGAGGTATGCTCTGTGCTGTAGCTCTGGAGGTAGTGAGGTATGCTCTGTGCTGTAGCTCTGGAGGTAGTGAGGTATGCTCTGTGCTGTAGCTCTGGAGGTAGTGAGGTATGCTCTGTGCTGTAGCTCTGGAGGTAGTGAGGTATGCTCTGTGCTGTAGCTCTGGAGGTAGTGAGGTATGCTCTGTGCTGTAGCTCTGGAGGTAGTGAGGTATGCTCTGTGCTGTAGCTCTGGAGGTAGTGAGGTATGCTCTGTGCTGTAGCTCTGGAGGTAGTGAGGTATGCTCTGTGCTGTAGCTCTGGAGGTAGTAAGGTATGCTCTGTGCTGTTGCAGAGGCGCTGGGCTCGGTGCTGGAGCAGACAGGCCTGTTAGGGGGGGGCGGTCTGGAGGAGGGCGTTGCTGCTCAGGTACCAACACACCTCACATCTTCTTACTCACTTACAGACCTGGTACCTCTTACTTCTTCGTTACTTCATAATCACAACAACTTAGTTCAATTGAATCTTACTTTGTTACTTCAGAAATCTTTACTACTTGATGCTACTTTCCTGCACACTACTTCATTCTAAACTACTGTGTGTGTGTGTGTGTGTGTGTGTGTGTGTGTGTGTGCACCTGCCCCAGCCTGCCAGGCCCCTGTGGGAGGCAGTGGTGGGCTGGGTCTGGGGTGACGAGGAAGACGAGGAGGCGGCCAGGATGAAGAAAAAGCAGCGCCTGGGAGGAACCATGAGGCTCCGGAACAAGGAGGCCATCAGGAGCGGTCTGCTGAAGCAGGAGGATAGAGAAGGAACACTGTAGAATCACGTTAGTCTGGATCTTAGTAACATCTGGATATCTTCATGGATGGGTGTTGAACTGGTGCATATTTTTGAAAATAGAAATTATGTCTTTGAAAATACAACACATGGTCTCATATCGAGGCAAATATCAAAATAATTTACACAATGTCCTGTTATGCATGATCATCAGCAATACGTTTTAAAATGAGGAAATGTTTATTAAGGTTCATATTTGTTTTTTAACATATAACATCACATGTGGCATACGTGAATGAGAAATATGTACATTAAAACACCTTCCTCTTGAGAAACTGCAGTACCACTGTGTCCAAACTGGTCATTACTCTTGTCAAGATGTGTTGTGTATTCAGGAACCCAGACATGCTAAGACCTCAACCATGCTAACATCTCAACCATGCTAACATCTCAACCATGCTAACATCTCAACCATGCTAAGACCTCAACCATGCTAACATCTCAACCATGCTAACATGTCAACCATGCTAAGACCTCAACCATGCTAACATCTCAACCATGCTAACACCTCAACCATGCTAACATCTCAAACAATCTTAAGACCTCAACCATGCTAACACTTCAACGATGCTAACACCTCAACCATGCTAAGACCAACTGACAGTCCTCCTCTTGAATGGAGACAGAACACTTTTACACAATAACATAATAATATAACAATAATAAAATCATGCACCTGCAGGCCCTCACAACTGTGGCCCATTCTGCTTCTCCTCCCCTCCTCCTCTCCTCTCCTCTCCTCTCCTCTCCTCCCCCTCTTCCCCTCCTCCCCTCCTCCCCTCCTCCTCCTCCTCTCTTCCCCTTAGCGACAGCCACACTGCTTGGCCACCATGTTGTCCTTCATGCTGATGGTGGCTCCGTTGTTTTCCAGCTCCACCACCAGCAGGGGGTCGTACTCCAGGGGCACACAGCAGGGGCTTCGTCCCAGCTCCCGCCCTCCCTGCACCTACACACAAACAGGCTGGTCAGAGCTGCACCTCCACCTTGTTCCTGCACTGAGTAGGGTGGAGGTGAAGGTGTAATGAACATGGTGTAAGTGTAGTGTACAATGTGCGGAGTGTAGATGTGCAGGTGTGCAAGTGTGCAGGTGTGCAGGTGTGCAGGTGTGCAGGTGTGTAGGTGTGCAGGTGTGCAGGTGTGCAGGTGTGCAGGTGTGCAGGTGTGCAGGTGTGTAGGTGTGCAGGTGTGCAGGTGTGCAGGTGTGCAGGTGTGCAGGTGTGCAGGTGTGCAGGTGTGCAGGTGTGCAGGTGTGCAGGTGTGCAGGTGTGCAGGGTACCTGGCTGTTGAGCAGCATGACATGGTTGTTGCCGTCGACACCCTGCAGGATGGGAAAGTGGCAGCTGCCCTCACAGTTGTTGATGTTGGCGTGCGGCGGGTCCTTGAAGAAGCTCTCCAGGGACACGGTCAGGCTGTGCAGCCGGCAAAGGGAGCTCCGCTCAGGGGACGCCCGCGCTGCACGCCGGCCTCGCTCCACCTCCCACTGCCCCAGAACCATGTGCAGGGCCTTGAGCAGGAGCAGGGCCCGGTACTGCCTCTCTCTGGAGCCACCCACACCTGGGGGCGGGGACACCCCCTGTTACTGACACACACACTCACCAAAGACAGGCCATTCAGATCCTTATGAGCATCTTAATCAAAATTAAACCTAATAAACTGACCAGCCTGCAGTTCTTCTCCTGGCCTGGGGAGGGCGCCGAGCTCCTGCAGCCTGCGCAGCCTGTCCACGCCTCTGCAGCCCAGCTCCTCCCGCCCCAGCTGGCCCACGGCCTCTGCCAGCCGCAGCCTCAGGGCCTCCAGCAGGCCGGGGGTCAGGGAAAGCTCCCCCCCCTGGCCCCCCAGCAGAGCTCCCCCCTGCCCCCCCAACAGGGCTCCCCCCTGCCCCCCCAACAGGGCTCCCCCCTGCCTCCCCTGCCCCCCCAGCACTGCCCTGTTCTGGGGGAAGAAGAACAGCGTGGGACCAGAGGAGTTGATGAGGCCGAGGAGGAGAGCCTCGCTCGAGGAGGGGCCCAGGGGGAGGGGGGGCAAGGAGTTCAGGGAGGCCAGGGGGAAGGGGGCGGCGGTCTGGGGGGGCACCTGTGGGAGCACCTCGGACAGGAAGCTCTGGAGCTCACACAGGAAGGGGCATGGCTCCGGGGGCTCTCTGGGGAACACAAGTGAACAACGCTGAGAAAGAATCATCCAGTCATGGTTCTATGGTGATATTATAGTTTTGATTAATTGAGTTTACAGCAATTCTGCAATTTAACATTTAAACAATACAATTTGGATGTCGCTTTGGCCAAAATAATCTGCTACCTGAATAAAATATAAAAATGTAAATGTAATGATGAGCTGGCTTAGAAAGTGATACCTCACCTCTCTCCCGTCGCTCGATCCAATGAGAACAGCAGCAGAGGGGTCATAATGATGTCATTGGCTGCTTCTCTACCAATCAGAATCCTTCGTAGCTCAGACAACTTTTGTCCTGCAGAGAGAGAATAGGTTAGAGAGGTTAAACTCTAACAGATTAAGTAGATCTGAACGGTGGTTCATGCCTGATTCTGTTTCCGGTGTTTTCAACGTGACAGAAACTCTCCATCTTTGGCCCTCTGAGGGCTGTCCAGTCTCTGAGGGCTGTCCAGTCTCTGAGGGCTGTCCAGTCTCTGAGGGCTGTCCAGCCTCTGAGGGCTGTCCAGCCTCTGAGGGCTGTCCAGTCAGAACCAGGTACTGGGTCTTCGATGACAGACACAGCGTCTGGGAGACACAGAAAAATCTAGAGTCAAGACCACAACTTCCCTGGCCTGGGGGCGGGGCCTAGGAGATGGGCGGTGCCTCACCTGTGTAGGAGGTTGGAGGGCAGGGCTGGTGAAGGAGACCTCCATGTCTGAGGTTGTCATGGGAACGCTGGAGGCCAGGGCGAGGACAGGATGCAGCTTCAGGAGCGTAGAGAGGGGGAGGTGAAAGGTCAACACCAGCCTTCCTCCCCCTCCCTCCTCCTCCATCAGTTCTGTGTGGAGGAACACAGAACCTTGCATGACAGGCATCTACTAAATTAAAACATTGTTATTAAGATGGACCCAGCGAGGCTGGGTGTGTCTCCATGGTAACCTGTGTCAGGGTGCATGACACGCAGTGTGTCCCCAGCACCAGCCAGCCGCGCCAGGGCAGCGACGGGCCCCCCCTCCGACCCCGGGCACACTCCAAACCTGACCAGAGCCTCCTGTCCCCCCTGCCTCCCTCGGGGGGGCCAGCCCTCCCGTAAGGCTGAGAGCATGTGTTCCAGTGGTCCCCCCAGGGGGCCCCCAGAGCAGGGGGGGGCCGCAGGGTGGAGTGAGGAGGGGGCTGTATGTTGGTCTGCGCCCCCACCCTCCACACCCTCATCTGCAGGGGGGCGGGGCATCACCAGTCTGCCTACAAACACAAACACCCGTTCACTTAAAGACGTTTTCAAGTGTACACATGTATGTGATACACAGATACACATGTATTTGACATGTGGTTGAAATAGCAGACTCTTCTATTCTAGAGCGAGGTAGATCTCATGCGTCTAGACAGAAGATCTAGAACCTGTCAGAGTTCAGACAGGAGTCAAGCAGGCCTGTCCTGTTACCATATCTGCAGGAGCTACACACAAACATCCATGAGATCAGGAAAAACTATTTTAACAAGTCAGGTGGCTGAGCGGTTAGGGAATCGGCAAGTAATCAGAAGGTTGCCAGTTCGATTCCCGGCTGTGCCAAATAACGTTGTGTCCTTGGGCAAGGCACTTCACCCTACTTGCCTCGGGGGAATGTCCCTGTACTTACTGTAAAGTCGCTCTGCATAAGAGCGTCTGCTAAATGACTACATGTATAGAGGACTTGAGGCTTCTGTTGAGCTGTCAGTCACATGGGGTGAAAGTGTAGCCGTGGTGTGTTGAGAGTGTGTGATGTGTTTACTAGTGTGTGTGTTTACATTTAGTCACAAGTGTCATTGTGTGTGTGTGTGTGTGTGTGGTGAGACTGACCTGGTTCTGGATGGTCTGAGGGGGTCTCTTCCTGACACTTTCCCCCCAGTGGAGAGCCCTGTCCTGGGCAGTGGTGGGGAAAGGCATCCCCCATCCTGGAGGCCTGGAGAAACAGCCAGCACATAACACAGCACAGCATCATGTCTGTCTACCTGTCTGCCTACCTGTCTGTCTACTTCTCAGTCTGTCTGTCTGTCTCTCAGTCCATGTGTCAGAATGCTGAACTCTCCCCCAAGTTCTGCGGCGTTAGTGGAGGAGATCAGCTTTGTACACAGCATTCCCCCTGCTGTTCCCACCCAGTGGGGCGAGGGCCAGGGCTGCAGTGTCCTTGAGGGGAGCCCTGAGACCAGCATCCCAGCCAGGGAGCAAGATAAGAGGAGAGGGGGAGAGCAGGAACACACAATGAGGTGTTGTTGGTGAGCAGACAGAGGGAGGGCAGGTCGCATCGCACCCCAATACTGGAGGAAGGATGCTGACTGATCTTCATGTTGTCCTCAAGGCCTTTCATGAAGCGTCCACAGTAGCAGCACTGTCCACCAGCCAGACAGCAGGCCGGACCATGACTGAGGCCTGACTGACTACGCACCACAAATACATCTCATAACCCCAAGTCTAGCTGTCTCACAGCCCTGTAGTCCAACAATGTGTGACCTATGACCTCCATGGGAAAGTTTAGGTGTGTATTGTCATGGCGAGGTGTGTGTCATTGTGTGTGTGTGTGTGTGTGTATGTTATGGTGTGTGTGTGTGTAGGCCCTCACCCTCAATAACTCCCACAGCTGCCTGCTTGTTGTCAGCAGATCAAGGTCTGGGAGCACTGGGTGCTGTAGCTCTCTGGGAGCACTGGGTGCTGTGGCTCTCTGGGAGCACTGGGTGCTGTGGCTCTCTGGGAGCACTGGGTGCTGTGGCTCTCTGGGATCACTGGGTGCTGTGGCTCTCTGGGAGCACTGGGTGCTGTGGCTCTCTGGGAGCACTGGGTGCTGTGGCTCTCTGGGAGCACTGGGTGCTGTGGCTCTCTGGGAGCACTGGGTGCTGTGGCTCTCTGGGAGCACTGGGTGCTGTGGCTCTCTGGGAGCACTGGGTGCTGTGGCTCTCTGGGAGCACTGGGTGCTGTGGCTCTCTGGGAGCACTGGGTGCTGTGGCTCTCTGGGAGCACTGGGTGCTGTGGCTCTCTGGGAGCACTGGGTGCTGTGGCTCTCTGGGAGCACTGGGTGCTGTGGCTCTCTGGGAGCACTGGGTGCTGTGGCTCTCTGGGAGCACTGGGTGCTGTGCTCTCTGGGAGCACTGGGTGCTGTGGCTCTCTGGGAGCACTGGGTGCTGTGGCTCTCTGGGAGCACTGGGTGCTGTGGCTCTCTGGGAGCACTGGGTGCTGTGGCTCTCTGGGAGCACTGGGTGCTGTGGCTCTCTGGGAGCACTGGGTGCTGTGGCTCTCTGGGAGCACTGGGTGCTGTGGCTCTCTGGGAGCACTGGGTGCTGTGGCTCTCTGGGATCACTGGGTGCTGTGGCTCCCTGCCTGTTAGAGATAACCACCAAGGACCCCTCTGGGGGCCGGGGCACCTGGGGGGCCGGGGGCACCGGGGGCACCTGGGGGGTCGGAGGGGACCTGGGTGAACAGGATCATTCTGACAGGGAGACCGCTCCTTGACTCTGAAGCAGTTAGAACTCTGCACTTCTGATCCTGGCTCTACGTGCTGTATGTCTACACGCTGTATTTCTACATGGGTTTAGGTAAAGGCATCTGGTAGATGAACACATCACACACACATAACTGAGTAATCACGTCCGAAAACACACTGGTCCATATATGGCCACAGGATGAGTCTGTCTGCAGAATGTCCTGTTGAGTTAGAGAGTCCTCCCTCCCTCCACCAGGAATTCATCAACACACACTTAACAGGAATCCAGTCAACACACACTGAACAGGAATTCATCAACACAACAGGGAGAATATTTATATGAAACCATTATTTATTAATAATTATCATAAAAAGCGGAAAAACAAACATTTAATTTCAAAATGTCGTAATTTAAACATCTTAAAAGATATAAGCACCAACACAAACCCTGGAGTCTGTAACAGAGGTTTGCTGTTATTGCACCTCTTCAACACCTGTCCTGGCTTCACTGATCAACACACACCTGCCACACACCTGTCACACACCTGCCACACACCTGTCACACACCTGTCACACACCTGTCACACAGCTTGCAGAGCCAGAGTGTGTCTGCCTGTGAGGGTCTCCTGCTCCACAGGAGAAACCGGAAGCAGGCCACCACTCGGAAGCAGGCCACCACTCGGAAGCAGGCCACCACTCGGAAGCAGGCCACCACTCGGAAGCAGGCCACCACTCGGAAGCAGGCCACCACTCGGAAGCAGGCCACCACTCGGAAGCCACGCGTGTGTGACAGCGAGAATCTTTAGGTTCGGGAATAAGAGACCCGAACACTTATCAATAAGGCGATCTGTTGACTGACAGCACCAGTTATTACGAGTCGCATCACCAGAGAGAAGGGTGTCGGTCCTGAGTTGGGCAATGCCACACCTGATTAGACTTCCAGTAGTTAGAAAATGTTACCTCATTTTGACAGGTTCCTGAGTTAAATATCAGGGTTCATGTTTGTAGTTCTCTCTGTGTTTGCATTTGTAGTCCTCTGCCTAGCAGGTGCACAAACAGGAAGTGGGACAGATCTCTAATTCCTGGTTTTAAAGGTGGTACCATCTAATATTGTGCTCCAGAACGGTGATGACAGCAGTGTTCTCACTCCCACACACGGTGCCCCCAGAGATGGAGGAAGCATTCCATGACGAGACAGCAGAGGTTGACTAGCATGCTAGCTAGGTACCCTGGCCCCCGCTAAACAGTAGAAGGCTAGCATGCTAGCTATGTACCCTGGCCCCCGCTAAACAGTAGAAGGCTAGCATGCTAGCTAGGTACCCTGGCCCCCGCTAAACAGCAGAAGGCTAGCATGCTAGCTAGGTACCCTGGCCCCCGCTAAACAGTAGAAGGCTAGCATGCTAGCTAGGTACCCTGGCCCCCGCTAAACAGCAGAAGGCTAGCATGCTAGCTAGGTACCCTGGCCCCCGCTAAACAGTAGAAGGCTAGCATGCTAGCTAGGTACCCTGGCCCCCGCTAAGCAGCAGAAGGCTAGCATGGTAGCAGAAGGGGATATAGATGCTTTGTCTTTGTTAAAGGTATAAAAGACCACCAGACTGGAGAGAACATTACTAGACAAACAGCACTGTGTTTCTGAACAGTACAAGACCAACACAGCACTGTGTTTCTGAACAGTACTAGACCAACACAGCACTGTGTTTCTGAACAGTACTAGACCAACACAGCATTGTGTTTCTGAACAGTACTAGACCAACACAGCACTGTGTTTCTGAACAGTACTAGACCAACACAGCACTGTGTTTCTGAACAGTACTAGACCAACACAGCACTGTGTTTCTGAACAGTACTAGACCAACACAGCACTGTGTTTCTGAACAGTACAAGACCAACACAGCACTGTGTTTCTGAACAGTACTAGACAAACACAGCACTGTGTTTCTGAACAGTACTAGACCAACACAGCACTGTGTTTCTGAACAGTACTAGACCAACACAGCACTGTGTTTCTGAACAGTACAAGACCAACACAGCACTGTGTTTCTGAACAGTACTAGACCAACACAGCACTGTGTTTCTGAACAGTACAAGACCAACACAGCACTCTGTTTCTGAACAGTACTAGACAAACACAGCACTGTGTTTCTGAACAGTACTAGACCAACACAGCACTCTGTTTCTGATCTGAGCACCCCGGGAAGTATGGAAACTGGGTTGGTGGAGCACACACGCACAGACACACCTGTCCGCAGAAGGTACCACACACACCAATAGCACAGCATGTTAGTTAGCACCAGATCTATGTGAACAGTTGGTATTAGCGGGATGGATGTAAGGCTGGGTTGCAGAGGGTCACCAGGCTAGTAGAGGAAGGGTGCAGGGTTAACACAGGAACAACTAGCTTCCTATCAGTTAGGCTGGAAGAGCCTGTAAACAGCAGGTCTTGCTGTGTTCAGCCTGCCTGGCTGCCGCCTGCTGGTTAACATCAATATATTCATTTAGCAGATATACAGTAAAGTGGGATTTGAACCCGTGATCTCGATCTGGAGTCAAATACTCTAACCACCGAGCTATATTCTCCCTTCTGATGACAGATGTGTGAGAGTAGCGGGAGTTCCCTGCAGTGTATGTGGCGTGAGGCGTGTGTGTGGCGTGAGGCGTGAGGTATGTGGCGTGAGGTGTGTGTGTGAGGTGTGTGTGTGTGGCGTGAGGTGTGTGTGTGTCTGTGTGACTCCAAGCTAGAGAGGCTGGTACATGTGGAGGCCCAGTCTTCGTAGCACCTGCTTGGTCTATCAACAGCACCAGGGAGGACACCCTCTCCACAGCACCAGGGAGGACACCCTCTCCACAGCACCAGGGAGGACACCCTCTCCACAGCACCAGGGAGGACACCCTCTCCACAGCACCAGGGAGGACACCCTCTCCACAGCACCAGGGAGGACACCCTCTCCACAGCACCAGGGAGGACACCCTCTCCACAGCACCAGGGAGGACACCCTCTCCACAGCACCAGGGAGGACACCCTCTCCACAGCACCAGGGAGGACACCCTCTCCACAGCACCAGGGAGGACACCCTCTCCACAGCACCAGGGAGGACACCCTCTCCACAGCAGCCAGGGAGGACACCCTCTCCACAGCACCAGGGAGGACACCCTCTCCACAGCACCAGGGAGGACACCCTCTCCACAGCACCAGGGAGGACACCCTCTCCACAGCAGCAGGGAGGACACCCTCTCCACAGCACCAGGGAGGACACCCTCTCCACAGCAGAAGGGAGGACACCCTCTCCACAGCACCAGGGAGGACACCCTCTCCACAGCACCAGGGAGGACACCCTCTCCACAGCACCAGGGAGGACACCCTCTCAACAGCACCAGGGAGGACACCCTCTCAACAGCACCAGGGAGGACACCCTCTCCACAGCAGAAGGGCATCGCTAGCTCAGCACAACTCACTGATCCGGTCAATATTGAAGAAGCTTTACTCAGGCACAGTCCAGAGTTGTACAGATCATAGCACCATTGTTTTGTTTTTTTTGTCAAGTATACACAAACTTATGCATTCCACACACGGTTCAGGATATCAACACAACAAAACAAAAGACAAAACAGAATTAGAAAACCTCTAATCCACATAGCGAATGGAGACCATCTGACAGCATAAATATAATAATCTAAATTATACACAATTATATAGCCAGAGAATGATCTCCATTCACAGTACAACATTGTTCACAATGTACAATGAAATAGAAAATAAAAAGATTAAAAACGCTGTGAAAATTGCCCAGTAGTTTGTTACTGTTTGTTAACTCTTGAATTCCCAGTGTGTATGAAAAGAGGTTTTGGATTGCTGTGTGTGTGTGTGTTTGTGTGTGGGTTGGACGAGTTACAGGAAGCACCACAACAGAACAGGAAGTGGTCAGGGTGGCGGGAGGTGAGGCCGCCCAGAGGAGGAGAGAGAGCAGGAATGAGACATGGCTGCCCTGCTAGGGTTAGCGCCCTGCTAGGGTTAGCGCCCTGCTAGGGTTAGCGCCCTGCTAGGGTTAGCGCCCTGCTAGGGTTAGCGCCCTGCTAGGGTTAGCGCCCTGCTAGGGTTAGCGCCCTGCTAGGGTTAGCGCCCTGCTAGCACCGTGGCTTCTCTTTCATCTCTTCTGTTCACTAACAAGCAGGTGACATCATGCCTGCTTATACTGCCCTGCTTCACCAGTGTGTGTGTGTGTGTTTGCTGCACAGGGCTGCTTCACCACAGTGTGTGTGTGTGGGGAGGGGGTTGTCCAGTGTGAACCCTGGTTACCATAGCCCCCAGCACCTTACCCCAGGGTCAAAGTGTCAAGTCCCTCAATGATCATGTGACCTGGTTATGTGACCTGGTCATGTGAGGGGTTAGAGGTCAAGAAGATGAGAGTGCACTGAGCAGTTACCTAGGTAACTAGGTAGTGTGTACTTAGTGGAATGTGCTGTGCTTTGATCTGTATATCAATATCAGAATCAAGTCTAAAACATTCAAAAAAGTATTAATTATTTATGTTTTTTTTTTTACACGTATTTCATAAAAGATTTCAGCACCTGGGAGGCAGTGATGAACTCTCTACTGCCCCATAGAAACAGCCTGGCCAGGTGTCCACTCACGAGGCACCCCCTCCTCCAACTCACACAAACATGACCTCTGACCTTCACAGTGGTGCGTGCGTGTCTGTGTGTGAGTGTGTGTGTGTGTGTGTGTCCCAGGACTGGAGAACCAGGAGCAGAACATCTTGGCTCCACACCTGGACTGCTTGCATAGCTATCGTTGTCTTGAGGTAGATATCTTCAGTTACCTGTCCGGGACAAGAATGAGAAGCAGTTAAACAGGATGTGACATCAGTAGAACCAAACACGAGGATGGGTCATAGCTTGGTGGTTAGAGCTTTTGACTGCACATCGAGAGGTCACTGGTTCAAATTCTCCCCTGCAAGTCATTTGAGATCAAATAAAAGTGTCGAAATGAACACATTTGAATCCCATGCTTGTGCTGGTGATGACAGGAGAGGGAGGGAGGGAAGGTCACTCATATCTCTGCTGGGTGAGTCGTGTTGTGTTGGGTAACAGTTCATACGTGACTTTACGTACCTTGTTCAAACTGACCAGCAGCTTGGGGAGCCCAGGGGTCTCACCCTCTCCTCCTCCTATCCCCAAGCCAGACTCACCTGCTCCCTCCCCTGTCCCCAACCCCCCCTATCTGGGCCGGGCGCCTGACAGCTGGGAGTAGGAAGAGGAAGGGTGAGAGGAAGAGGAGGGGTGAGAGGAGGAGTGGGGGTGAGAGGAGGAGGAGGGGTGAGAGGAGGAGGAGGGGTGAGAGGAGGAGGGGAGGCCCAATGTTCGCCACATCGTCCCCCTCCCAGATCCTCTCCCTGCTCCTCCTTCTTCTGGGGAGCTAACTGGGGGAGGAGGGGGGAGGTGGTAGGGCCCGGTGAAGGGCCGAGAGGAGGAGGAAGGAGCAGCTACAGGAGAGGAGGAGGAGAGAGTTCTCTGATGCTGGACGCAGGAGGGAGGTAGACCAGCAGACAGGAAGGAGTCAGAGCGAGAGGAAGGGGAGGAGGTGGAGATACAGGAAGAGGAGGTTAGCAAGGATGGGAGAGGGGGGAGAGAGAGGGAGGAGGGGGAGGTGTGTAGCACTGTCTGGGTGCGGTTGAAATGGGATGGAGGGAGGGAGGAGGAGACCACAGATATGTAGGAAGAGGAGGAGGGCTGGGCCGAGAGGAGGAGGTGCTGGGGTGAGGAGGACGAGGTGGAGGAGGGGGGCTGGGCAGAGAGGAGTTTCTGGGAGGAGGGCTGGGCAGAGGGGAGGAGGTGCTGCTGGGAGGAGGAGGAGGACAGACTGAGCAGAGAGGAGCGGGCCCCTGGGCTGGCCCCCGCCGCCCCAAACTGGTGTGAGGAGCCTGAAGGGACCACATGGTGAAATCTACCTGCAATCACACGCAGAGACCAGGAGAGGAGAGAGGGGGGAGAGAGAGATGGGGGAGGGAGACAGAGAAGGGGAGGGCTGAGCCAGGTTTGCAAAGCGGCAAGCAGGTCATACAGACACACAGACAGATACAGAGAGAGACAGACAGAGACAGACAGACAAATAAACAGAGACAGACAGATAGGCAGAAGCAGAGGCCTTTCACTATGGACCCAGATAGAGGGTCAAGTGTGTGAGTGTGTGTGTTACAGCAAGTGTGTGTGTTCTCCTGACAGGGTCCGTAGTGAAAGGCCAGGCAGCAGCAGGACCAGCCAGGTGATGTAGGTCTGGAGGGCACTAGGACCATGCAGGTCTGCTACCTTCTCTCTACAGCCAACCTATCAGGACCTGTCCTCACAGGGTGGGTGTGCTCCACATGGTGGTTCCACATGCTGATAGGGTACTGCACAGGAGCTGTGAAACTGATTGGTCATCCAGCTAGGACTGGAAAGTCAAGTTTCTCTCAACTTCCGAGTTCTGTTTTTACTGACGACAAAATGCAGCGGCCATCTTGACCGGTCCAACACCCTGGTACCAGGGACAGGGAGACAGTCCTACTGCAGAAAGGGACCTGCATGAGGATCCACTTACCTGGTCACAGCAGGTTTCTCCCTCCCTCCTCCCTCTCTCTCTGCCCCTCCTCCCTCTTCCCTCCCCCCCTCGCCTCATAATCAGACAGAGTGAGAGGTAGGTGTGTGTGTGGTAAAGTGCGAGTGTGGTAAGGTGTGTGTGGTCCTCACCTCCAGCAGTGCCTCCAGCCAGCCCAGGGCTGGAGAATCCTCCCAGGGTTGTGTGTCCGTTCACCAGCCGCCCCGTCCCCCCCGTGGGGGCTCCGGTCTGGGCCCCGAACAGAGACTGGAGCACAGAGGCCCCCCCCAGGGGGAACTGACCCAGGTAGGGTGCCCCGCCCCCCGGCCCGGCCCCGGGGCTGCCCCCCCCCACCCTGCCGGCCAGCAGCCCGGCGCTGGCAGAGATGAAGAGGTTCTGGCTGGACAGGCCTGGGGTCGACGTCTTCACCTCCCACTCACGACACTTCTGCCTCCCCCCCGCTGGCCCCCCGCCCCCCCGTCCCCCTGCCTCCTGGCTGAGGAAGGGGTTGGGGGGGGTGATGTCCCCGCTGGGCCCCCCCCGGCGCTGAGAGGGCTTGTGGTCTGAGTCTGAGTCGGTGCTGCCCCCCTGGCCACGCGGCCCCCCCGGGGGGGAGCCGCCCTGGCCACGCGGCCCCCCCGGGCCGAAGGGGGAGCCCCCCTGACGGAGGTCTTGGGGGGGCTTGGGGTCGGAAATGGGGGAGAAGGTCGATTTCCATTTGGAGGTGGAGGAGGAGGAGGAGGAAGAGCTGACCTCACTTCCTGTTATGTTGCCACTACTTCCACCTGACTTCCTGCCAACTGACAGAGAGGGGGGGAGAGAGAGGGAGGGAGGGAGAAGGAGGGAAAACAGTATTTAAAATAGCTAGACACAAATATGAGTGTTGGTTAGACAGGCAGACCAGACAGGAAGTGAGATCAGACAGGAAGTGTTCCTCACCTCTCTCTCCTCTCCCCGCCACGTCACGGCTCTCCAGAGAGATGGTGGCGATCTTCCTCTCAATCCTGAACACACACACACCATCACAATCCTACTTATATCATATTGTGGTTGTAGGAGGAAGGTAGGGTCATGTGGTTGTAGGAGGAGGGTAGGGTGACGTTATGGTTGTAGGCGGGGTGTGTGGCTCACCGGGAGCGGTTGGCAGGGTACCCTGAGTCCTCGTCGTCAGAGCTGGGATCTGAGGAGTAGCTGCCAGGGGCCTCCAGGGGGCGTTCCCTCTGCAGCACGGGGGGGTCCAGGTCAGGGGGTCCAGGGGGGTCCAGGTCGGGGGGGCCCGGGCTCCGGCAAGACTGCTCCGGGGACGAGATGGCTGAGATCTCTAGAGGCTGGTTGATGTTGTTCACCTGGACACACGCACACAGACTTAGCATCTTCCAGAGAGAAGCTCTACTGTGTGTGAGTCCAATCTAATCTCATTTGATTAACATCCCATTTAACCAACAACTCCTACAACCAAACAAGAGACCAAGACAACTTCCCAGACTACCTGTGCCCCCAGGACACAGCAGGACTACACTCACCATGGAGCTGATGTTGAGGGGGGAGCCAGAGGGCTGCACGCCGGAGCCTAGCCCAGGGAAGGCCTTCCTCTTGGGGGATGTGGTGGCCGGAGGCCCCCCTGCCAAACTCCGCTTCCTCCTCCCCCGCCTGCGCCCCTCCTGGGAGTGTGTGTGAGGGTGTGTGTGTGTGTGTGGAGAGACTCCAGACGTAGCTTGGTGGTGGTGATGATGGTGGTGGTGGTGATTGCCGTGGTGCTTGGCGCCGGTGGATTGGGGGTGGAGCCTGGAGGAGGCCCCGCCCAGTGAGGAAGAGGAGGAGGAGGAAGAGGAAGAGGAGAAGAAGATCCGCCGGCGAGACTCTCCGTCCAGGGGGTCTGAGTCAGAGGCCCCGCCCCCATCGTCAGGGGGGGCTCTGGGGGGGGCATCGGCATACTGCAGTACTCCTCCCGTGCTGGAGGAGGGGCTGTTGGGGGGCCGGCTGGCCGGCAGGGGGGCGTGGGGGGCCTGCTCGTCCGGGGGGTGGGGGCCTCCATTGACCAGACCTGAGTAGCCTGGGAGGAGATGGGGGAGAGGGGGGTGAGAACATGCTGTGTGTGTTTAGTGTGTGTGTCTAAGTGTGGTGTGTGCGTATAGTGTGTAGCTGTGTGTGTGTAGTGTGTGAAGTTGCTCACCATTAGTCTGGGACACAGGACTGGGTGTGCTCCTCTGAAACAAAGAAAAAAAGCTGATATAGTAGGCCATGCAGACACAGCTAGCTAGTTATGCTATCCTATGCTATGCTAGGCAGACAGGGTTAGCTATGCTATCCTATGCTGTGCTAGGCAGACAGGGTTAGCTATGCTATGCTATGCAGACAGGGTTAGCAATGCTGTGCTAGGCAGACAGGGTTAGCTATGCTGTGCTAGGCAGACAGGGCTAGCTATGCTATGCTGTGCTAGGCAGACAGGGTTAGCTATGCTATGCTGTGCTAGGCAGACAAGGTTAGCTATGCTATGCTAGGCAGACAGGGTTAGCTATGCTATGCTGTGCTATGCAGACTGGGTTAGCTATGCTGTGCTAGGCAGACAGGGTTAGCTATGCTGTGCTAGGCAGACAGGGTTAGCTATGCTGTGCTAGGCAGACAGGGTTAGCTATGCTATGCAATGCAGACAGTTAGCTATGCTGCGCTGTGCTCCAGGGGACCCACCAGTCTCTCTGCCCGGCTGGGCAGCACCACGCTGGCTAGCGGGATGCTAACGGGCAGCTTGCTGGGGTGCACCGTGCTGAGAGGGATGCTGACAGGCAGGCTGGTGATGGTGTCTGCCTGAGCAGGGCTCTTCTCCTTACCAGCCTGGACACCACACACACACACACACACACACACACACACACACACACACACACACACACAGCAGGACACTCAGGGGTGTGTGAGGAAGAGACGTGTGTGTGTGTGCGTGCGCATGCGTGCGTGTATTCTCCCTACCCGGTCGGAGGTCTTTGCAGCGCTGCTCAGCTGTCCGTTGGAGGAGGGAGAGCCGTAGGGTTTGGGCCCTAGAGCGGGGGCCCCCAGCCCCCCCAGCTCCCCCCGGTGGCCCCCCAGCCCCCGGAGATGCCCTGAGTCCTGGTTCAGGTGTCTCCTCAAGGCTATCTTGGCGGGGGAGAAGCGTGTGTAGTCTGGGAGGGGGTGCAGCCCCCCTGCCCCCCCCAGGATTCGCTGCCTGGCGTCGGGGGCGGGGGCCTCGTGGTCGGGGGACACGGGGAGGTAGCGGGCCCCCCCGACCCCCCGCTCGTACCCGGGGGATGCCGTCCCGTTGAGGGTCAGCTGGGGGCTCATGCCATTGAGGCCGCCCCCCCCGGGGGGGCCCCCCAGCGCAGGGTGGTGGGGGGGTCCCCCGGCCCCCCTGTAGGGGGCGCTGTAGGACTTCAGCTGCAGAAGCTCCTGTTGCCTCTGGCTCTTCTCCAGCTCCACGATGCTGATCTGGAACACACAGGTGAGGGGTCATGGTGATGTCATACAGCAGTTGTGAACCACAGAGCTTGTTCAGGGCCGTAACCATGGTGAACATGAAGCAGCTGCAGTACTGAGAGTGTGACAGCAGAGGGCGCTGTACTGAGCACCACTACAGATGATGGAGGCAGGAGGACTGTGTTCGTGTGTGTGTGTGTGTGTGCACGCATGTGTGTGAGTGTACCTGCAGCTCCAGACAGAGGCGTTGTTTCTCAGAGATCTGCCTGCGCAGGGCCTGCTTCTCCTTCAGAAGACTCTCCAGACACAGACCCCCCCAGTCCAGCTGCAACTCTTCACACCGAGCCTTCAGCTGTGCACACACACACACACGTCAGTTTAAAACCCCCAGGTAAGTTAGCCTGTCACTAAACACACGTGTGTCAGCAGGGGCTTGTTGCACAGGCTCCGGCCCTCCAGCAGGGGCTCACCAGCAGCAGGCTGTGGTCTCGGAGCTGCAGCATGTCGTTCTGCAGCTGTCTGGTCTGCTCCTGCAGCTGCTGGTTGTGGGCGGAGATCTCCTTCTGGGCCTGGAGCACATCCTGCTCTGTCAGGGCCTTCACCCCCAGCTACACACACACACACACACACAGAGTCATACAGACACACAGAGTCATATACACACAGTCATACAGACACACAGTCATACACACATGTTTGCGGATTGTGTACCTCATCCAGCTTGGTGTGGAAGAGCCCCTTGATCTTGTCCTTGTGAGCCTGACAAACATCCTGCAACTGCTCCGCTTGACTGCAGAGCTGCCTGTGCTTCACCTGGGAGAGGGTTAGGGGCAGTACTGAGAGGGTTAGGGGCAGTACTGAGAGGGTTAGGGGCAGTACTGAGAGGGTTAGGGGCAGGACTGAGAGGGTTAGGGGCAGGACTGAGAGGGTTAGGGGCAGTACTGAGAGGGTTAGGGTTAGGGGCAGTACTGAGAGGGTTAGGGTTAGGGGCAGTACTGAGAGGGTGTGTGTTTGTGAGAGAGACAGACACAGAGAGAGAGACAGACACACAGGGAGAGAGAGACAGACCCAGAGAGAGAGAGAGAGACACAGAGAGAGAGAGACAGACACAGAGAGAGAGAGAGAGAGAGAGAGAGAGAGAGAGAGAGAGAGAGAGAGAGCGAGAGAGAGCGAGAGACAGACACACAGAGATAGAGACAGACACAGAGATAGAGACAGACACAGAGAGAGAGACAGACACAGAGAGAGAGAGAGAGAGAGAGAGAGAGAGAGAGACAGAGAGAGAGAGAGACAGACACAGAGAGAGAGAGACAGAGAGAGAGAGAGAGAGAGAGAGAGAGAGAGAGAGAGAGAGAGAGAGAGAGAGAGAGAGAGCTACCTTCTCCTGCTGGAGCTGCAGCTGTAGAGAGGAGTGGTACTGGGGCGTCTGCATGTGAGCCATGAGCTGCAGGTACTGAACCCTGAAGTTATCTGGGGAGAGGAGGGATGTCAGTCTGAGAGGGTAGTGTGTGTGTGTAAAGGTAGTGTGTGTGTAAAGGTAGCGTGTGTGTGTAAAGTAGTGTGTGTGTGTGTAAAGGTAGTGTGTGTGTGTGTGTGTGTGTGTAAAGGTAGTGAGTGTGTGTGTAAAGGTAGCGTGTGTGTGTAAAGGTAGTGTGTGTGTGTGTGCTCACCCAGCAGCTGCTGCAGGGCAGGGGGAGGGGGGCCCAGGAGAACAGAGGAGCAGGTCTGGACTTTAGGAGATAGCTGGTAGAACGAGCTCTGAGCACCATACACATCTGCAGAGAGAGAGGGGGTACAGGGAGTGTTAAGCATGAGTGAGTGAGAGACTGTGTGTATGTGAGCATGGTAGTGTGTGTGTGTGTGTGTGTACCCTGGCCGGGGGCAGAGGACAGGGTCTTTGCATGCAGCAGCTCCAGGGCGCTGAGGCCCGCGGAGCTGGCAGAGGGCGGGGCGTGGGCGGAGCTTGCTGGGGGCGGGGCCTTCTTGGGCCGGCCCCTTTTCCTGGTGTTCCTCTTCAGGAGGCGGGGCCTGCGTGGGCGGGGAGGCGGCTTCACCACGTTGACGACGCCCCCATCCTCCTCCCCCCCAGAGTCCTGCTCACAGAGAGAGAGACACATTACACAGGACTGTGAACACTGGCCTGATGGGGATGAGAGGTCAGGGGTGGAGGGGTCAGGGGTCACACCTTGAGCTCCTTGGACTTGGTCGGGGTGGTAGAGCTGCTCTTGGTAGACTTGGTCAGGGTGGTGGAGTAGAGGGTAGAGGTGCTCTTGGCAGAGTAGAGGGTAGAGGGGTTCAGGGCAGAGCTGCTCTTGCTGTCTTTAGTTTCCTTCTGCAGCCGTCGCCTGGCTATTTCCTGCTCCTCCTGACACACACACAGGTATCAACACACACACACAGGTATCAACACACACAGGTATCAACACACACACACACACAGGTATCAACACACACACATCAACACACAAACACACACTCTCTCTCTTACCCTGAGTTTAGGATTCTTCAGACTAGAAAAATAGTTTTCAAGCTGAAAAGGAGGAGATCAGGGTTAATGAGCTCTGTGAACCCAGACAAGCCTCTCTGCTCTCTGTGGTGTAATACAGTATACTACCATACAGCACACTACCGTACTGTAGTAGTAGTAGGATATACTCTAGTATAGTACAGCAGTACAGTAGTGTGTACTCACTATGGTGCGGTCTATGGTGTGCAGGTAGTAGGAGACAGGTTTTCCTGTCCAGGACACCGAGCCCCGGAGAGGAGACAGTTCCACCACTCTCATGATCGTACCGATGTCTGCAGGAGGACAGCGGTCACACAGAGCAGCAGAAAGACAGGACATGACCTCACCTGACCCCTACATGACCTCACCTGACCCCTACACCACCCCAGCTTCACTCACCACTCAGGTTCCGACTGTTGATTCGAAAGTTCAGAGGTGCAAAAGGTTTGGAGGAAACGATCTTCCCACCTAGAGACGACAAACACCCGGTTACTTTCCTCCACAACACACACGCACACACACACGCACGCACACACGCACGCACGCACACACACGCACACACACGCACACACACGCACACAACCAACCTTCCTTCATGTTGGCGAAGCGTTCCTTCAGTTGGTGGTCGACCTCGGGGCCGAAGGCGAAATTATTCACGAATATCACACTGTAGAGACAGTAACACTAATATCACACTGTAGAGACAGTAACATTGATTTCACACTGTAGAGACAGTAACATTGATTTCACACTGGTGTGGCTGAGGTGGACATGAGGACCAGACTGCCTACCTTGTGTTGGCGATCCTGTCCTTCCACTCCTCCGACAGGAAGTCCCCTCGCTCCAACTGCACACGGAACAGGAAGTTGGTGTCAATGTATCAAAGTGTATCAACGTTTTTTTGAAGGATACACACATGCTTGCACACACGCTTGCACACACGCTTGCACACACGCTTGCACACACGCTTGCACACACGCTTGCACACACACCAACTCACCGTGTATCCCCCATGTTTCTTCCCGTACCACTTCATCCACTTCTTAAACTCTTTGTCCATAGACTGTAACACACACACACACACGTTACAGGTCAGTTCGGGACACAAACAACTTTTGTGTTTTGTGAGTTGCTGCGTGATGAAGGTGAATAATTAATCTCTTCATCCCTCCTTACCTCTGCGTACGTCGCTGGAATGTCTGCTTTCTCCACCCCATAATAGTGTTTACAATTAGTTGCCGCAGCAACCTGCAGCACCACCTGGCCCACACCTGTAATTAAAAGGAGCTGATCACTGATCAAGACGACCTGCACAGACCCATAACACACACTACTGGTCTCTGCTGACCGCTGCCCAGATATACATCACCTAGTGCAGGGGTGGGCAACCCTGGTCCTCGAGAGCCGCTGTCCTGCATGTTTTAGATGTTTCCCTGCTCCAACACACCTGATTCAAATGAATGGGTCGTTATCAAGCTCTGTAGAAGCCGGGTAACGACCATTCATTAGAATCAGGTGTGTTGGAGCAGGGAAACATCTAAAACATGCAGGACAGCGGCTCTCGAGGACCAGGGTTGCCCACCCCCGACCTAGTGCCTCTACTGGTCTCTACTGGTCTCTACTGACCACTGTCAGATATATATCACCTAGTGCCTCTACTGACCACTGTCCAGATATATATCACCTAGTGCCTCTACTGACCACTGTCCAGATATATATCACCTAGTGCCTCTACTGACCACTGTCCAGATATATATCACCTAGTGCCTCTACTGACCGATGTCCAGATATATATCACCTAGTGCCTCTACTGACCACTGTCCAGATATATATCACCTAGTGCCTCTACTGACCACTGTCCAGATATATATCACCTAGTGCCTCTACTGACCACTGTCCAGATATATATCACCTAGTGCCTCTACTGGTCTCTACTGACCGCTTCCCAGGTCTACAAAGGTGTCGTCCTCCATCATCTCCATCTCGTCTATGATCTGGGCGACCAGGTCGAAGGAGGTCTCCCCGTACACCTCGGGGGAGAAGGGCTCGTAGTTGTTGAGCTTCTCAGGGTCGGTGACTGAGTGGTTGTACACCTGCTGCAGGATGTGGCGCAGCAGCCCGTTGGAGGGCCGCTTGTTCAGCTTCATGGGCTGGGTGGTGCCCTTCCACTGGGGGGGAGACACACATGAGACACACACACAGACGAGTGCAGCAGAGATGGTGATGCGTGTGTATGGACTCACCAGCTGGTGTATGCTGTCGATGGCCCTGTTGTACTTATCACAGAGCCGCAGCATACTCTCAAAGCTGCAGAGACAAGCAGAGTCATCACACATCCTTTAGAAACTTTTTGTAGAAAATATTTTTCAAACCTATAGAAACTTTTTTTCAAAACCTTTAAGAAACTTTATTTTTGAATTGTTTTGGGAAAACAATTTTCAGAAATTTCCAAAATTCTTTTTTCAACCCTTTTTAACCTTTCAACCTTTCCAGTGTGAAAAAAATAAGTTGAAAAAAAACTTTGGGAAAGTTTATAAATTATTTTCAAAAGGTTGAAAACAAAATTGGGAAAAAAAGGTTTTACAAAAAAGTTTGTAAAGGTTTCAAACCTTTTTTTCAACAACATTTTTTCTCATATTTTTTTCCAAACATTTTTTTAAACCTTTACAAAATCCTGTGAATCCCCCCCCTCACCTCTTGGTGTGTGTCGTCCCCCCCTCACCTCTTGGTGTCCCCCCCCGCCCCCTCACCTCTTGGTGTCGTAGTCGATGAGGACGTAGTTCTCCATGGCCAGCTTGAGGTCAGGAATCTCCTCACAAACCCACCTGGAGCACAGCAGTCACACCACCACTTTACATGGATGTGTGTGTGTCACACCACCACCAGGGCTTTACATGGATGTGTGTGTGTCACACCACCACCAGGGCTTTACATGGATGTGTGTGTGTCACACCACCACCAGGGCTTTACATGGATGTGTGTGTGTCACACCACCACCAGGGCTTTACATGGATGTGTGTGTGTCACACCACCACCAGGGCTTTACATGGATGTGTGTGTGTCACACCACACCAGGGCTTTACATGGATGTGTGTGTGTCACACCACCACCAGGGCTTTACATGGATGTGTGTGTGTCACACCACCACCAGGGCTTTACATGGATGTGTGTGTGTCACACCACCACCAGGGCTTTACATGGATGTGTGTGTGTCACACCACCACCAGGGCTTTACATGGATGTGTGTGTGTCACACCACCACCAGGGCTTTACATGGATGTGTGTGTGTCACACCACCACCAGGGCTTTACATGGATGTGTGTGTGTCACACCACCACCAGGGCTTTACATGGATGTGTGTGTGTCACACCACCACCAGGGCTTTACATGGATGTGTGTGTGTCACACCACCACCAGGGCTTTACATGGATGTGTGTGTGTCACACCACCACCAGGGCTTTACATGGATGTGTGTGTGTCACACCACCACCAGGGCTTTACATGGATGTGTGTGTGTCACACCACCACCAGGGCTTTACATGGATGTGTGTGTGTCACACCACCACCAGGGCTTTACATGGATGTGTGTGTGTCACACCACCACCAGGGCTTTACATGGATGTGTGTGTGTCACACCACCACCAGGGCTTTACATGGATGTGTGTGTGTCACACCACCACCAGGGCTTTACATGGATGTGTGTGTGTCACACCACCACCAGGGCTTTACATGGATGTGTGTGTGTCACACCACCACCAGGGCTTTACATGGATGTGTGTGTGTCACACCACCACCAGGGCTTTACATGGATGTGTGTGTGTCACACCACCACCAGGGCTTTACATGGATGTGTGTGTGTCACACCACCACCAGGGCTTTACATGGATGTGTGTGTGTCACACCACCACCAGGGCTTTACATGGATGTGTGTGTGTCACACCACCACCAGGGCTTTACATGGATGTGTGTGTGTCACACCACCACCAGGGCTTTACATGGATGTGTGTGTGTCACACCACCACCAGGGCTTTACATGGATGTGTGTGTGTCACACCACCACCAGGGCTTTACATGGATGTGTGTGTGTCACACCACCACCAGGGCTTTACATGGATGTGTGTGTGTCACACCACCACCAGGGCTTTACATGGATGTGTGTGTGTCACACCACCACCAGGGCTTTACATGGATGTGTGTGTGTCACACCACCACCAGGGCTTTACATGGATGTGTGTGTGTCACACCACCACCAGGGCTTTACATGGATGTGTGTGTGTCACACCACCACCAGGGCTTTACATGGATGTGTGTGTGTCACACCACCACCAGGGCTTTACATGGATGTGTGTGTGTCACACCACCACCAGGGCTTTACATGGATGTGTGTGTGTCACACCACCACCAGGGCTTTACATGGATGTGTGTGTGTCACACCACCACCAGGGCTTTACATGGATGTGTGTGTGTCACACCACCACCAGGGCTTTACATGGATGTGTGTGTGTCACACCACCACCAGGGCTTTACATGGATGTGTGTGTGTCACACCACCACCAGGGCTTTACATGGATGTGTGTGTGTCACACCACCACCAGGGCTTTACATGGATGTGTGTGTGTCACACCACCACCAGGGCTTTACATGGATGTGTGTGTGTCACACCACCACCAGGGCTTTACATGGATGTGTGTGTGTCACACCACCACCAGGGCTTTACATGGATGTGTGTGTGTCACACCACCACCAGGGCTTTACATGGATGTGTGTGTGTCACACCACCACCAGGGCTTTACATGGATGTGTGTGTGTCACACCACCACCAGGGCTTTACATGGATGTGTGTGTGTCACACCACCACCAGGGCTTTACATGGATG
>CM042859.1:265741-298241 GCA_023658055.1 Thaleichthys pacificus
TGGGTCTAGCAAAGCAGCGACACATCTCACTCCGACACATTTTGGACAAGCCCGTTTCAGCGTGAACAGCGGTTCACACTTGACTGGGGCAGTCTGCTTAGCGCTTAGACAACTGAATGGAAAAGTTACCACAGACCATTTCTAAAACCACCATTTAGCCACACTCAACGGCTATGTTAAACATGCGTTAAGATTGACATCAAACTAAACTAATCTCCGCTCAAAGAAGAGCCCGGACGACCCGCTCATGGCTCTTCACCAGAACTAACGTCCCCAAGACAACAAGAGGGGCGACACTTGTCAAACCACCGTGTTAAATGTGAAACAGAAACACATTCACAGAGCAAAGGCACCGCAAGTTAGCTAGACACCAAACCAGCTTTGCCGGAATTTCACGTTCAGTTTCACAGACAATAAGACATGTGACAGCTTGCCACAACAGCTAGTTAGCCTGGTTCTTTTATTTTACAGCCCGTCTCTAAACTGACCTCACACTGGGTTTACACAGCTAGCTTGTAACGTTAGCTTGCTAGCTGCCTTGTTAACCAGTCAGCTAGCACTCCGTTAATGTTTAGCTAGCAGCCAGCTAGCAAACAAAAGGTAAGTTATAATATACTCACAAAAATCCCATCACGTTTTCAGTTATTACTTCATCAGGGAAAGCTTTACTCACGTATACTGGCAACGGCCACGGGTAGGAAGAGGCTTCTGCCCCAACCGGCGACTTCAGTTTGAGTTCCAGCTTTTCTCCCATTCTCCACTTTCTACGGCGCTGCTGCGGTTAGCTACCAGCTAGCTAACGTTAGCTGGCTAGCTCGGGGTTCGGCTAGCTAGATGGTAGGCGAGCTAGCTACAACGTGAACATTGTCCTGTCAGAAAAATATCTTAAAACGCAAAAAAGAAAAAGCTATGAAAATTATGGACGTCATTTAGCTGGCTGTCGTACAAGGACTGTGTGGTGTTCAAAAATTTCCGATTTATTTGAATCTCATAGTAAAAATGGACTATCATGTCGAGTGGCCGTAACACCTCGATGGGATCACCGCCATCTTCAGCCCGGCGCGGAGGAGCACTCGTTTTAGGGATACATTCGGAGGTGTGCATCACATGACCAATCCAAGTCACTGACAAACCGGGAGACTCTGCGCAAATCAATCCCCCATACAGTGAAACCGCTAACTTGCAATTTGGCTTTTACTTGGCTTGCGGCTAAGCACCTTGAGCACCACGATAACCAGAGTTCGGTTCAGCTGCCCACCGGGTTTTAAATCAAATATTTCTAGTGATCCGCTGCACCGGCGGGGGACCCATATTCTAAACGAGGAACTTATTGTAGAACTACTAGAGGTGGCCACTTCCAAACCAAACTCAGACGTCACCGTAGTATGGATCAACTAGCTACCAAGACCATAGACATAGACCGCTGGTTTACGTTTGTAGGTCGAAATGATAATTGAACCATTATATGACCAGTGCTTTTGTTCAAGTCCCTAGTAACAAAGTCACGGGATGTGCCATGTATGAATGACACCGTCATGAGAATCACGTTTTGTTACCCGAGTTCACACGGATGGATGAAGCGCTCATAACATAAGCGTAAAAAGGATAAACTCCGCCCTTTATAAGAACTTCAGTCTTCAATGTCTTCCGTGTTGTTTGCTAGGTAAATAAAATGTAAGTCACATTTGCGCCACTATTGCTAACGTGATGCACAAACAGTACCAACGTTTTAAAAAAGCCAAATACCGTAACATTTTTTAAATGGCCTTCTGGCGGAGACAATTAATTGTAAAGTGCTCCATTGACAACGTAAAGTATAACGGACTATAATGTCGAATCGGCAGGAGACAGACCAGCTCATTACACGACACGTGTCAAAAATCCCCTGGACTCGTGAATAAGTTCACCTCAGGGCTCAGAGACTCAGCAGAGACCTCAGGCAGACAGCTGGTTAATAGTAGATGATTGATGCTGATGGGCACACCAGTTCAGCATCCCTGCATAGGCCCCCTGTCAGTGTGCATCTGTGTGGTTGCTAGGATACCATGGAGGCGGTTGCCAGGGAGAGCCAGGCACCCCCTCCTAGCCCTTGCCTCAGGGGGCCAGCGGTAAGAGATAGGTGGGGTGGGGGTGGAGAGGAGTTGAAGAGAGAGGGGTGTGGAGAAAGAGATTCTAGTCCCACCTCTCGTTGTGTCTGTAGAGCAGCACAGTCAACACCCTCCAACCTCGAGGCAGTGAAGCCATTCCACAATGTGCTCACATCAGACATACAGGAGGATCTGAGCCTGCAACCTGTTGATCTGCAGTGAAATGCTCTAACCACTGAGCTACACCCATCCCATGTACTTCATACAGGCAGCGCCACACCCCTGGTAATCACCTGGTGATATCTAACCTGGACTGACCTACATCTACACCACAACTGCCTTCTCGTCCGGCCAGTAAAGAACTGGAGCAGGTCTGCTGGGGGGAAATCAGCTGAACACAGATCAGCTAGTTACTGGTAGAGAGAGAGTGATGAGGGGAGTTGTGGTTCTGTATGTATTTAGGGAGGGAAGGAGAGACAGAGAGGGAGGTAGGGAGAAAGGGGAGGTAGGAGAGAGACAGGGAGGGCGGTGAGAGAGAGAGAGAGAGAGAGAGAGAAGGAGGTAGGGACAGAAAGAGGGACAGGGGGGGAGAGGGAGGAGCTGGCAGGCAGCCAGGGTGAACTTGCTGCCTCCCTTTCAGCTCCCAGGATGGATCCAGGCCAGGAGTGGGCTAGTCCAGATCCAGGCCCTAACCTAGCCTGAGACCCGAGTGGTGGAGTGCCCTCTGCTGGTCACCGAGATGAACTGCAGCGCTGCTTCTACAGGGCCCACATGGGACACCTTTAAGCTGGTCGGCAGCGTGGGCCCAAACTCTGACCCTGAGATGAGGAACACTTATCCCAACATGTTGTTCTACCCCTGTTGTGGTTGAGATATATTTGCAACAGAACTTGCCTCTGTACACAAAAACAATTTCCTGCAATTCACAAAAAAATGACAGCCAGTTGAGAATTTCACAAAAAGGAGGATTTGAAAGAAGTTTATTGAAATAAAGATCCATTTTAATTTGTTTTAAGTCCCCCGAATCCCTTCTGGTTTCAGAAGCTGTGGGTCCATAGCACGCATATCCCAAGTGACATCTTCTCCAAAGCCCTCTTCATGACTACAGCAGCATTTAGTATCAGAGAAAGAGAACCTAAACAGGTAATTTGGCACGTTTAAACTCAGACTTCCTGCTCACAGAGGAGACAACAGGAAGTTCAGAATCAGCTCAGAAAATGTCTCTATTAGAAAACAAAGTTCCCACAGGACAAGCTGGCTTAAAGGGTTTCCAGCACTGGGACATACTGGGAGTTCTGGTCTGGTTGCACATTCCACAGATTGCTGCAGCCCCCCCCCCCCCCCCCCCCCCCAGCTCCAGTCAGGCACCCCAGCAGTCATGATGATTAGGATGACGGTAATAGTGTGTGTGGACCACGAGGTCCAGAGATCCCCCCTCCCCTTGGGGCAGCACCCAGCCCCCCCCTCCCCTAACACCTCCTCAAACCAGCACAGTCCTGTCAGACAACACTAGCAGACAGAATACTCAGACTACACCAGAAATGTAGTCTGAATTTTCTCAACACAGAACGCTGGGCTGTGAGGTCACAGAACGCTGGGCTGTGAGGTCACAGAACGCTGGGCTGTGAGGTCACAGAACGCTGGGCTGTGAGGTCACAAAACGCTGGGCTGTCACAGAACGCTGTCTAGGTCAGAACGCTGGGCTGTGAGGTCACAGAACGCTGGGCTGTGAGGTCACAGAACGCTGGGCTGTGAGGTCACAGAACGCTGGGCTGTGAGGTCACAGAACGCTGGGCTGTGAGGTCACAGAACGCTGGGCTGTGAGGTCATAGAACGCTGGGCTGTGAGGTCACAGAACGCTGGGCTGTGAGGTCACAGAATGCTGGGCTGTGAGGTCACAGCTGTAGAATACTGGCTCTGACCATGCTGGGATCAGGAGCATGTTGTGTCTGGACTAGATCAGACGGTACAGTATGTACAGTAAAAGGCAGGTAAAAAGTGCAGGTTTGTTTTCATCTCACATAGAAAAGTGTGTTTGTAAGAAATGCATTTGCTGCCCAGCCCAAATGGGTCAGATGTTTTGGGGGGGAAAGCAACATCAGGTGGAAGTCAGGGAGATGATCCAGGCTGGATCTCTGGTTAACAGTCATCATCATAACACCCCCACACAACAAAACACACTGAGGGTTAGAACATCTCATCCACACAGCACGAGTTCTACAGAGAGAGAGGGGAGGCAGGTTAGAGAAAGAGAGGAGAGAGAAAGGCAGGTTAGAGAAAGAGGAGCGAGAGAGGCAGGTTAGAGAAAGAGAGGAGAGAGGAGGTTAGAGAAAGAGAGGAGAGAGAGGCAGGTTAGAGAAAGAGAGGAGAGAGAGGCAGGTTAGAGAAAGAGAGGCAGGTTAGAGAAAGAGAGGAGAGAGAGGCAGGTTAGAGAAAGAGAGGAGAGAGAGGCAGGTTAGAGAAAGAGACAGGACCACCTCCAGCCACATCCACATCTAGTTAAGACTCCCTATCCCAGGTTAATCGATCCCAGGTTAAATCGATCCCAGGTTAATCGATCCCAGGTTAATCGATCCCAGGTTAAATCGATCCCAGGTAAATCCATCCCGGGTAAATCCATCCCAGGTAAATCCATCCCAGGTTAATCCATCCTCCCAGGTTAATCCATCCTCCCAGGTTAATCCATCCAAGGCTAAACCCCCTCCCATGTTAAGACATTAGTAGAGGACGCTTGAGAAGCAGATCTGACAGTGTTCTCTGCATCAGAGCACCTCCATCTCTCAGACAGGATCATTACAGTGATGACCTGCACCAGAGGGCCCAGACACCCACAGACTGGGGGGGGTAATCAAGTTCCTTCTCACACCATGGAGGAAGCCCCCTCTCACACCATGGAGGAAGGCCCCCTCTCACACCATGGAGGAAGCCCCCTCTCACACCATGGAGGAAGCCCCCTCTCACACCATGGAGGAAGCCCCCTCTCACACCATGGAGGAAGCCCCCTCTCACACCATGGAGGAAGCCCCCTCTCACACCATGGAGGAAGGCCCCCTCTCACACCATGGAGGAAGCCCCCTCTCACACCATGGAGGTAGCCCCCTCTCACACCATGGAGGAAGCCCCCTCTCACACCATGGAGGTAGCCCCCTCTCACACCATGGAGGTAGCCCCTTCTTTAGCCACCAAAAATAAGATAATAAATAAAAAGTTCATCTTGTGAACCTTCCATGTCAGTACGGGACACATCGTAGCAGACGTCCTTTACAACAGCTTCCTGCTTCCTGTTCCCAACACATCACCTGCTCACTCCACCCCCTCCTCCCTGAACACACACGGGAGGGGGAGGGGGGTACGGGGGGGGGGTGTACGTGCAGCAGAGAGACTCAGACCACACATCACCTGGCATCCAACACTGTAAGGGACTGTGTGTGTGTGAGAGTGTGTGTCAGGTTAAACACGCCAGTCTTCCAAAACGAGAGGAAGGAGGGGATGAAAGGAGATGAAGTCTGGATCTCGAGGGCGATGACTCCACCAGAGCAATACGGCCTCCACACCTCCTCCTACCAACACCTGCAGGAGAAGCAGGAGGAGGAGGAGTCTAGTGCCAGTCCTGAAGCTGCTGATGGTCCGTATTCTGCTATCAGTCTCTTTATATGTGCCAGTTTGTTGTGTAGATATTCACAGCGATTCTTCTCTTGGATATAGTTTGGGTTCGTCTGGGGAGAGAGTGACACCAGTCAGCATTTCAAGGAGTATTTTCCAGGTGCTGGTAACAGCAGATAGAAACAGCAGCTTTTACCTTTTTAATCTTGCGATACTCCTGCAGGATCTGATTGTGGATCGTCTGGAGAGAGAGAGGGGAGGAGATCAGAGAGAGAGGGGAGGAGATCAGAGAGAGAGGGGAGGAGATCAGAGAGAGAGGGGAGGAGATCAGAGAGAGAGGGGAGGAGATCAGAGAGAGAGGGGAGGAGATCAGAGAGAGAGGGGAGGAGATCAGAGAGAGAGAGGGGAGGAGATCAGAGAGAGAGGGGAGGAGATCAGAGAGAGAGGGGAGGAGATCAGAGAGAGAGGGGAGGAGATCAGAGAGAGGGGAGGAGATCAGAGAGAGAGGGGAGGAGATCAGAGGTGGGAGGAAAGCAACCTGGCTGGTGCACAACAATGTGTGTGTGAGTGTGTGTGTGTGTGAGTGTGTGTGTGTACCTTGTACTTGTCGGTTCCCTGGGGCAGCTGTTTGAGCTGGGTGTCCAGCAGGCTGAACTGGCGGGTGATGCCCTCGATGCGGGCGTGCAGACCTCTGTACTCAGAGTACTCACTGTTGAAGTCATTCTTATAGAGCTGCCGCTGCTCTGGAGATACTACCACTCTGTACTTCCTGTTCCAGTACAGGAAGGAGACGACACACAGACAGAAACATCAGACTAGAGCCCGACCGATTTATCGGCGGGCCGATATCATCGTTTATTTTTTTTAACGGACGAAAGACCCTTCAACCATGTTATGAGTGTTGGCGTTGCATAGTTTGTCCACCAGAGGGCACTCTACATCATCCCTGTTGGCAGCACTCGTGTTTAGAACGCCACAAACCCTACAACCAGCTGATCCAGCCAGTCGGCAGAGTGTTAGGGAAATCTGTCTGTTTTGTTACCCTGTTCCTGGAGTTTTTTAAAAATATATTTTTTTATATACATCGGCCGATACATCGGAATATCAGATTTTTAAATCACCAAATAATTGTAGCGGTATCGGCCTTAAAATTATTTTATCGGTCGGGCTCTACATCAGACCAGCAGCTCTAACATGTCACCAGAATGTCTTACTGTCCTCGTGTCATGTGACAGTGTCATGTGACACAGCAGGAAGTTCCTTACGTTAGGTAATCAGCCGTGTAGGAGGATGAAGAGGGCACACTGGCACTGTCACACACGCCGTTCACATCTGGGACAGGAAACGCATCATCCCACGGTTACCACAGAGGCCGTCAAGATGACACGGTTACCATAGAGATGGCAGAGAGAGGGAGAGACGGTCAGAAGCACATCAACACTGAGCAGCAGGACTCTATGAGAAGAGTGTGTGTGTGGTGTGTGTAGTGTGTGGTCTCACCTGTGCTCCTGTGTGGAATACTGGTGCTCTTGAGATTTCAGGGCTGGAGGAAATGACATCACAAGGCCTCTTAGGGTCCGATACACACTCCCTCTCCTTCTCCCTCTCCTTCTCTCCCTCTCCCTCTCCTTCTCCTTCTCCCTCTCCTTCTTGTCTTTGTCTTTGTGTTTCTTGGACTTCTTCTTGGACTTGCCGTGGAGGGGGGGGGTGCTGGTGCGGGGGGGCTCTGGGGCGGGGTGTCCCGGGGAGGAAGAGGCCAGGCCAGGGGGGGCGGGGGGGGCCTGGGGGGCCGGGAGGCTGGCTCAGCCTCTCAGCCACGGCAGCCTCCAGGGGGTCGGGGTCTCGGCCGTTGTGGCTGGAGTCGTTGCTGACTGTCAGAGAGAGGCTCAAAGGGGCGTGTCAGCTCCAGCAGGGGGCCCGGGGCGCACGATGATGAAGTCACGCCCTCTGCGCCGCCGCCCGCCTCCTTCCCGTTCAGCTTGCCGTTGATCGTCCCGGCCGTGGCCTTGCTGGCCAAGTGAGATATCCTGGGCTTCTTATTGGCCAGGGGGTCTATGAACTCAGACGCAGGGCGTTTCTACAGCAACACAGAAGGATGGATGTTAACACAATCAGTAAACACCTATGGAGGAGAGAGGGAGGGAAAGAGAGAGAGGGAGAGACTGACCTGTGAGGGGGAGCTGTTGGGGGGGCTCCTTGGGGGGCTGGGGGGGGGCTCTGGGGGAGGGACTGTACTGCTCTGGGCCTGGCACAGTTTCCTGTCAGAAAACCACAGAAGAAAAGATAAAGGAAGTCACCAAGAAGGGTCACCTCTGACAATAACAGATCCAGGAGTATTATGTCTTCTGGAGTAAAGGCTCTGAATGTGTTCTTGAGTGTTCCGTCATGCAAGGGCCTGGAGGAGAGAGCTGCCAGCAGGGGGCAGTGAGGAGCTGGAGGAGAGAGCTGCCAGCAGGGGGCAGTGAGGAGCTGGAGGAGAGAGCTGCCAGCAGGGAGCAGTGAGGAGCTGGAGGAGAGCACTGCCAGCAGGGGCAGTGAGGAGCTGGAGAGAGAGCTGCCAGCAGGGCAGTGAGGAGCTGGAGGAGAGCTGCCAGCAGGGGCATGAGAGCTGGAGGAGAGCGCTGCCAGCAGGGAGCAGTGAGGAGCTGGAGGAGAGCTGCAGCAGGGGGCAGTGAGGAGCTGGAGGAGAGGCTGCCAGCAGGGGCAGTGAGGAGCTGGAGGAGAGCAGCTGCCAGCAGGGGGCAGTGAGGAGCTGGAGGAGAGCGCTGCCAGCAGGGGGCAGTGAGGAGCTGGAGGAGAGAGCTGCCAGCAGGGGCAGTGAGGAGCTGGAGGAGAGCGCTGCCAGCAGGGGGCAGTGAGGAGCTGGAGGAGAGCGCTGCCAGCAGGGGGCAGTGAGGAGCTGGAGGAGAGCGCTGCCAGCAGGGGCAGTGAGGAGCTGGAGGAGAGAGCTGCCAGCAGGGAGCAGTGAGGAGCTGGAGGAGAGCACTGCCAGCAGGGGGCAGTGAGGAGCTGGAGGAGAGAGCTGCCAGCAGGGGGCAGTGAGGAGCTGGAGGAGAGCACTGCCAGCAGGGAGCAGTGAGGAGCTGGAGGAGAGCACTGCCAGCAGGGGGCAGTGAGGAGCTGGAGGAGAGTAGCTGCCAGCAGGGAGCAGTGAGGAGCTGGAGGAGAGCGCTGCCAGCAGGGGGCAGTGAGGAGCTGGAGGAGAGCGCTGCCAGCAGGGGGCAGTGAGGAGCTGGAGGAGAGCGCTGCCAGCAGGTGGCAGTGAGGAGCTGGAGGAGAGAGCTGCCAGCAGGGAGCAGTGAGGAGCTGGAGGAGAGAGCTGCCAGCAGGGGGCAGTGAGGAGCTGGAGGAGAGAGCTGCCAGCAGGGGCAGTGAGGAGCTGGAGGAGAGCGCTGCCAGCAGGGGGCAGTGAGGAGCTGGAGGAGAGCGCTGCCAGCAGGGGGCAGTGAGGAGCTGGAGGAGAGCGCTGCCAGCAAGGGGGCAGTGAGGAGCTGGAGGAGAGAGCTGCCAGCAGGGGGCAGTGAGGAGCTGGAGGAGAGAGCTGCCAGCAGGGGCAGTGAGGAGCTGGAGGAGAGCACTGCCAGCAGGGGGCAGTGAGGAGCTGGAGGGAGAGAGCTGCCAGCAGGGGGCAGTGAGGAGCTGGAGGAGAGCGCTGCCAGCAGGGAGCAGTGAGGAGCTGGAGGAGAGAGCTGCCAGCAGGGGGCAGTGAGGAGCTGGAGGAGAGCACTGCCAGCAGGGGGCAGTGAGGAGCTGGAGGAGAGCACTGCCAGCAGGGGGCAGTGAGGAGCTGGAGGAGAGCGCTGCCAGCAGGGGGGCAGTGAGGGATAGTTAGCAGTTTAGACCCCACCCCAACAGACAGCCAGGCTAGAGGTAAACAGTGAGACAGGCAGGGCAGTGTGACAGACAGGCAGGCAGGGCAGTGTGACAGGCAGGCAGGGCAGTGTGACAGGCAGGCAGGGCAGTGTGACAGGCTGGACCCTGGACTGGACTGTCTTACACATGGATCAGCATGTGCTGGAACAGTGTTGCATCACAAGCCTCCCAACATTCTGCTGGAGGAGGGGGGGTCTGTGTGTGTAGTGTGTGTTTGAAGTGTGTGTGCGTGTTTGCATCCCAAGTCTACGATTCTGTGTAGACACGTGTGTATGTGTCTGTGTGTGCATGTGGTGGGGGGCAGCTGATTTGCCACATAACTCATAAAACAACCACATAAAAGTGCAGCAGGAGGAGAGAGCGAGAGAGAGAGAGCGAGAGCGGAGCAGGCCTGCAGAGCTGGGCCATGCTACGGCTCCCCCTGGAGGGGAGAATGTGAAGCGTTCCTGTCTGGGAGCTGGCAGGGGGCTCAGGCTGCTCTGGAGCCAAACTACGAGAAGCTAAATATAGCTGGAGACCGTTACTGCTGTAGTCTACACACTGGGAACACCGTTACTGCTGTAGTCTACACACTGGGAACACCGTTACTGCTGTAGTCTACACACTGGGAACACCGTTACTGCTGTAGTCTACACACTGGGAACACCGTTACTGCTGTAGTCTACACACTGGGAACACCGTTACTGCTGTAGTCTACACACTGGGAACACCGTTACTGCTGTAGTCTACACACTGGGAACACCGTTACTGCTGTAGTCTACACACTGGGAACACCGTTACTGCTGTAGTCTACACACTGGGAACACCGTTACTGCTGTAGTCTACACACACAGAGAGAGAGAGAGACAGAGAGACAGAGAGAGAGAGAGAGACAGAGAGAGAGAGAGAGACAGAGAGACAGAGAGAGAGAGAGAGAGAGAGACAGAGAGAGAGAGAGAGCGACAGAGAGAGACAGAGAGAGAGAGAGAGACAGAGAGACAGAGAGACACAGGGAGAGACAGAGCAGAAGATGTTGAGAGTAGGGACGTCCTACACCATTCTCCCTCATCAGAACCTCTATTCTGCCGGGCAACACATGCCGCTGGCCTGCTAACCCTAACCCTGCTGGCCCGCTGGGTTTCCCAGCTGAGCATGAGCCCGACAGTCCATCTACCAGAAACGCTCCAACCCTGTCTCCTAACTCCAATAATACTTATTATATTCCTGTAGAACAACAGCGAGCAGGTTTTGCTACATGAATAAAACGTGACAACACACACACAAAACGTAAAACACAACATGTGAAACGTAACACACACACACAACATGTGAAACGCATACACAACATGTGAAACGTAACACACACACAGGTGAGGGGGGTCGTACCGGACCAGGATGCGCCTGAGCAGCTGTTGATCCCCCTCAGAGTAGCCGGCCCAGTCTCTCTGCACCTCCCTGAACAGAGCCTCCTTCAAGGTGAACGTGTTGTCTCTCCCGCTCAAGTTAGCCACCTGCACACACACATTATTATACATAGAGCGTGTTGTGTGGATGTGTGTGTGTGCGTGCATGTGTAGGTGTATACCTGTGTGTGTGTGTGTGCATGTGTAGGTGTATACCTGTGTGTGTGCATGTGTAGGTGTATACCTGTGTGTGTGTGCATGTGTAGGTGTATACCTGTGTGTGTGTGTGTGCATGTGTAGGTGTATACCTGTGTGTGTGCATGTGTAGGTGTATACCTGTGTGTGTGTGCATGTGTAGGTGTATACCTGTGTGTGTGTGTGTGCATGTGTAGGTGTATACCTGTGTGTGTGCATGTGTAGGTGTATACCTGTGTGTGTGCATGTGTAGGTGTACACCTGTGTGTGTGTGCATGTGTGCATGTGTAGGTGTACACCTGTGTGCATGTGTAGGTGTATACCTGTGTGTGTGTGTGCGTACCTGCTGCAGCAGCCCGTCCAGAGCATCCTTGTCCAGAGGAGAGAGGCCGTCCTTCTGCAACCTCAACACCAGTTCTGGCTTCCTGGAACAACAACAATTGTCTTAGCTTGCTACCGTACCTGTAAGACTGTTAGCTTGTTAGCTTGCTACCGTACCTGTAAGACTGTTAGCTTGTTAGCTTGCTACCGTACCTGTAAGACTGTTAGCTTGCTACCGTACCTGTAAGACTGTTAGCTTGTTAGCTTGCTACCGTACCTGTACGGCTTCAGAGCCAGCAGGTGAGTCAGCCGCTCCCTCAGTGGGCGGGGCTGCGTCGTCGTGGCGACCTTCTTGCCGGTGCTGCTGGAGATGATGACTGGTCGAGAGGTCCGCCTGGAGGGGGCCACATCCGACAGCCCCGGGGCCGGCTTGCGGATCTGAACCTTCTTACCTGGGGGGGGGGCGGTTAGAGGTAGGTGTCAGCACAGCGGTACCCAGGCTTGATGACGATGGTGTGTGTGTGGTGTGTGTCATGTGTGGTACCCAGGTAGCGGCCCCCAGGCTTGATGACGATGGCCCCCCTGCTGCGCGTCTCCTCCTCGGCCTGGGCCATGCTCTGACGGGCCTTCTGGTACGAGTCGTCTGTAGCGCACACCGTCAGCTTGTCCTGGATGCCTCCCACACAGTCCAGCTGCACACCGCCCTCACTGGGGGAGAGAGTGAGCAGGGAGAGAGTGAGCAAGGAGAGAGTGAGCAGGGAGAGAGGGAGCAGGGAGAGAGTGAGCAAGGAGAGAGTGAGCAGGGAGAGAGTGAGCAGGGAGAGAGTGAGCAGGGAGAGAGGGAGCAGGGAGAGAGGGAGCAGGGAGAGAGGGAGCAGGGAGAGAGTGAGCAAGGAGAGAGTGAGCAGGGAGAGAGGGAGCAAGGAGAGAGTGAGCAGGGAGAGAGGGAGCAGGGAGAGAGGGAGCAGGGAGAGAGGGAGCAAGGAGAGAGTGAGCAGGGAGAGAGGGAGCAGGGAGAGAGTGAGCAGGGAGAGAGGGAGCAGGGAGAGAGGGAGCAGGGAGAGAGTGAGCAGGGAGAGAGGGAGCAGGGAGAGAGGGAGCAGGGAGAGAGGGAGCAGGGAGAGAGGGAGCAGGGAGAGAGGGAGCAGGGAGAGAGGGAGCAGGGAGAGAGGGAGCAGGGAGAGAGGGAGCAGGGAGAGAGGGAGCAGGGAGAGAGGGAGCAGGGAGAGAGGGAGCAGGGAGAGAGGGAGCAGGAGAGGAGAGCAGGGAGAGAGTGAGCAGGGAGAGAGGGAGCAGGGAGAGAGTGAGCAGGGAGAGAGGGAGCAGGGAGAGAGGGAGCAGGGAGAGAGGGAGCAGGGAGAGAGGGAGCAGGGAGAGAGGGAGCAGGGAGAGAGGGAGCAAGGGAGAGAGGGAGCAGGGAGAGAGGGAGCAGGGAGAGAGGGAGCAGGGAGAGAGGGAGCAGGGAGAGAGGGAGCAGGGAGAGAGGGAGCAGGGAGAGAGGGAGCAGGGAGAGAGGGAGCAGGGAGAGAGGGAGCAGGGAGAGAGGGAGCAGGGAGGAGAGGGAGCAGGGAGAGAGGGAGCAGGGAGAGAGGGAGCAGGGAGAGAGGGAGCAGGGAGAGAGGGAGCAGGGAGAGAGGGAGCAGGGAGAGAGGGAGCAGGGAGAGAGGGAGCAGGGAGAGAGTGAGCAGGGAGAGAGGGAGCAGGGAGAGAGGGAGCAGGGAGAGAGGGAGCAGGGAGAGAGGGAGCAGGGAGAGAGGGAGAGGGAGCAGGGAGAGAGGGAGCAGGGAGAGAGGGAGCAGGGAGAGAGTGAGCAGGGAGAGAGGGAGCAGGGAGAGAGGGAGCAGGGAGAGAGGGAGCAGGGAGAGAGGGAGCAGGGAGAGAGGGAGCAGGGAGAGAGGGAGCAGGGAGAGAGGGAGCAGGGAGAGAGGGAGCAGGGAGAGAGGGAGCAGGGAGAGAGGGAGCGCGTGTGTGTGTGTGTGAGTCCCTGCCTGGTGATGTACTGCTGGATGCAGTCGAAGCTGCCCTGGGGGTTGTCCCGGCCCACGTTGGACAGGTAGAACGTAAACGTCTGCAGCTCACTGGGGTTCTCCGATCGAGGGATTACGATTTTCTGGAACACAAAGAAAATACATTCAAATCAAGGTTTTCCTGGAGTCAATATCAGTACCCAGGACACAAAGTTCCTCATGACACACAGAGGGAGCACAGCACAGAGGGAGCACAGAGCACAGAGGGAGGGTCACGCAAGTTTACCACAACCTCGTTTATCCAGTTGATAAGACCAACACACACACACCATGCACCACACCAGGCACACGTCCAGTTAATGATTATGCAGCAGCAGTGATAAGAGAGTAAACACTGTAAACCCTAACCCATGACTGCTCTGCTTTACCAAGAGGAGAGGAGGGAAGGAAACGGCAAGAGAAGAGAGTTGGGAATTAAAAGATGAAAGTCAGAGAAAGCGATGGATGAAAAGACTGAAGGTACTCACTCCTTGGTTTCCGGTGAAGCGGATGAGTGGTGAGGTCAGGCCCTGAGGAGACAGGAGAAACCAGTCAGAAAACAGCTCCGCCCACTAACCCTGGGTCTCCACCCTCCTCCACCCCTGGGTCTCCACCCTCCTCCACCCCCACTAACCCTGGGTCTCCACCCTCTCCACCCCCTAACCCTGGGTCTCCACCCTCCTCCACCCCACTAACCCTGGGTCTCCACCCTCCTCCACCCCTGTCTCCCCCCTCCACCCCCACTAACCCTGGGTCTCCACCCTCCTCCACCCCATGGTCTCCACCCTCCTCCACCCCCACTAACCCTGGGTCTCCACCCTCCTCCACCCCTGGGTCTCCACCCTCCTCCACCCCCACTAACCCTGGGTCTCCACCCTCCTCCACCCCATGGTCTCCACCCTCCTCCACCCCCACTAACCCTGGGTCTCCACCCTCCTCCACCCCATGGGTCTCCACCCTCCTCCACCCCCACTAACCCTGGGTCTCCACCCTCCTCCACCCCTGGGTCTCCACCCCCTCCACCCCACTACCCTGGGTCTCCACCCTCCTCCACCCCGGTCTCCACCCTCCTCCACCCCCCTACCTGGGTCTCCACCCTCCTCCACCCCCACTAACCCTGGGTCTCCACCCTCCTCCACCCCTGGTCTCCACCCTCCTCCACCCCCACTAACCCTGGGTCTCCACCCTCCTCCACCCCTGGGTCTCCACCCTCCTCCACCCCCACTAACCCTGGGTCTCCACCCTCCTCCACCCCACTAACCCTGGGTCTCCACCCTCCTCCACCCCCACTAACCCTGGGTCTCCACCCTCCTCCACCCCATGGTCTCCACCCTCCTCCACCCCCACTAACCCTGGGTCTCCACCCTCCTCCACCCCCACTAACCCTGGGTCTCCACCCTCCTCCACCCCCACTAACCCTGGGTCTCCACCCTCCTCCCCCCCACTAACCCTGGGTCTCCACCCTCCTCCACCCCCACTAACCCTGGGTCTCCACCCTCCTCCACCCCCACTAACCCTGGGTCTCCACCCTCCTCCACCCAGACTTATAACAACAATAACATCATATCACAGGGGTGGGGATGCACAGTAGTGGAGTACTTCTAATCAAGAGGTAGCAGGTTCAAATCCCCCCTCACACACAGGGAGCCATTTCTGAAGAGGGTGGAAGTGGATACACAGGAGAGACAGACACCAACCCAAGAAAAAAAAAAACGAGTTTTCAACATTAAATCTGAATGAATCTGAGCCATTCTTCCTACAGATCAGCAATTCTACCATCTGTCGTTCTGATTGGTTTTCCAACACAGTCACTAGCCAGTAAAACAGCCAGCCATTGGTGTAGGGCCAGCCAACCAGGAGGAGGCTTATGAAGCTGACATTTTTGGGATGTTTCCATCGCTGGGTGGTGCGGCTTCACAGCTAGGCTATAATCAATACAGCAGCATTCCTGCAGCGAGGCCTGGAGGCAAGCCCGACCGCTGAGCGAGTGTACGTGTGTGTGCACGCGTGTACGTGTGTGTGTGTACCTCACAATGGGCTGCTGCTGACATGTCACTATTCTCTGAGTCCAGAACGTTCTACAGGGCTAACCTTAACCCTAGAGGGGGGGGGGGGGGGGGCTGAGACAGAGAAGGGGACAGACAGACATACACCAGCTGCCTGCTAGATAACACAGGTGAATCTGATCACGGCTATAAGGTTTCCACAACAGCAGGGCACACTAACTTAACTTCCCCCCTAGCCTCACTACTCACCAGAGACGTAGACCTGAGAACGCCTAGCTACACACCAATAGAAGACCTATTGGTGTGTAGCTAGACTAGAAGACCTAGCCTAGCTACATACCAATAGAAGACCTAGCCTAGCCTAGCCACACACCAATAGAAGGCCTAGCATGATACCAGCAGACCTCAGCCACCATCCGTAGAATCGTCTGCTGTTCCCATCCCCCACAGAAGAGGTGGTATGATCCAACTAGGATCCAGTTGTACAACGAGCCAGACTGGGCGTGTCGAGAGTCCTCTGGGCGTGTCGAGAGTCCTCTGGGCGTGTCGAGAGTCCTCTGGGCGGGTCGAGAGTCCTCTGGGCGGGTCGAGAGTCCTCTGGGCGGGTCGAGAGTCCTCTGGGCGGGTCGAGAGTCCTCTGGGCGTTTAGAGAGTCCTCTGGGCGTTTAGAGAGTCCTCTGGGCGTTTAGAGAGTCCTCTGGGCGGGTAGAGAGTCCTCTGGGCGTGTAGAGAGTCCTCTGGGCGTGTCGAGAGTCCTCTGGGCGTTTCGAGAGTCCTCTGGGCGTGTAGAGAGTCCTCTGGGCGTGTAGAGAGTCCTCTGGGCGGTTTAGAGAGTCCTCTGGGCGTTTAGAGAGTCCTCTGGGCGTTTAGAGAGTCCTCTGGGCGTGTCGAGAGTCCTCTGGGCGTTTAGAGAGTCCTCTGGGCGTTTAGAGAGTCCTCTGGGCGGTCGAGAGTCCTCTGGGCGTTTAGAGAGTCCTCTGGGCGGTCGAGAGTCCTCTGGGCGTTTAGAGAGTCCTCTGGGCGTGTCGAGAGTCCTCTGGGCGTGTCGAGAGTCCTCTGGGCGTGTCGAGAGTCCTCTGGGCGTGTCGAGAGTCCTCTGGGCGTGTCGAGAGTCCTCTGGGCGTGTCGAGAGTCCTCTGGGCGTGTCGAGAGTCCTCTGGGCGTGTCGAGAGTCCTCTGGGCGTTTAGAGAGTCCTCTGGGCGTGTCGAGAGTCCTCTGGGCGTGTAGAGAGTCCTCTGGGCGTTCTAGAGAGTCCTCTGGGCGTTTAGAGAGTCCTCTGGGCGTGTAGAGAGTCCTCTGGGCGTGTCGAGAGTCCTCTGGGCGTGTCGAGAGTCCTCTGGGCGTGTCGAGAGTCCTCTGGGCGTTTAGAGAGTCCTCTGGCGTTTAGAGAGTCCTCTGGGCGTTTAGAGAGTCCTCTGGGCGTTTAGAGAGTCCTCTGGGCGTGTCGAGAGTCCTCTGGGCGTTTAGAGAGTCCTCTGGGCGTTAGAGAGTCCTCTGGGCGTTAGAGAGTCCTCTGGGCGTTTAGAGAGTCCTCTGGGCGTCTAGAGAGTCCTCTGGGCGTTTAGAGAGTCCTCTGGGCGTTTAGAGAGTCCTCTGGGCGTGTAGAGAGTCCTCTGGGCGTGTCGAGAGTCCTCTGGGCGTTTAGAGAGTCCTCTGGGCGTTTAGAGAGTCCTCTGGGCGTGTAGAGAGTCCTCTGGGCGTTTAGAGAGTCCTCTGGGCGGGTAGAGAGTCCTCTGGGCGTGTAGAGAGTCCTCTGGGCGTGTAGAGAGTCCTCTGGGCGTGTAGGAGAGTCCTCTGGGCGTGTAGAGAGTCCTCTGGGCGTGTAGAGAGTCCTCTGGGCGTGTAGAGAGTCCTCTGGGCGTGTAGAGAGTCCTCTGGGCGTGTAGAGAGTCCTCTGGGCGTGTAGAGAGTCCTCTGGGCGTTAGAGAGTCCTCTGGGCGTTAGAGAGTCTCTGGGCGGTTAGAGAGTCCTCTGGGCGTTAGAGAGTCCTCTGGGCGTGTAGAGAGTCCTCTGGGCGGGTAGAGAGTCCTCTGGGCGGGTAGAGAGTCCTCTGGGCGTTAGAGAGTCCTCTGGGCGTGTAGAGAGTCCTCTGGGCGTGTAGAGAGTCCTCTGGGCGTGTAGAGAGTCCTCTGGGCGGTTAGAGAGTCCTCTGGGCGTTAGAGAGTCCTCTGGGCGTACTAGATGAGTCCTCTGTGCGTCTAGATAGTCCTCTGGGCGTCTAAAGAGTCCTCTGGGCGTCTAGAGAGTCCTCTGGCGTTAGAGAGTCCTCTGGGCGTTTAGAGAGTCCTCTGGGCGTTTAGAGAGTCCTCTGGGCGGGTAGAGAGTCCTCTGGGCGTTAAAGAGTCCTCTGGGCGTTTAAAGAGTCCTCTGGGCGGGTAGAGAGTCCTCTGGGCGGGTAGAGAGTCCTCTTGGGCTTTAGAGAGTCCTCTGGCGGGTAGAGAGTCCTCTGGGCGTTTAGAGAGTCCTCTGGGCGGGTAGAGAGTCCTCTGGGCGGGTAGAGAGTCCTCTGGGCGTTTAGAGAGTCCTCTGGGCGTTTAGAGAGTCCTCTGGGCGTTTAGAGAGTCCTCTGGGCGTGTAGAGAGTCCTCTGGGCGTATAGAGAGTCCTCTGGGCGGGTAGAGAGTCCTCTGGGCGGGTAGAGAGTCCTCTGGGCGTTTAGAGAGTCCTCTGGCGGTAGAGAGTCCTCTGGGCGGTTAGAGAGTCCTCTGGGCGGGTAGAGAGTCCTCTGGGCGGGTAGAGAGTCCTCTGGGCGTGTAGAGAGTCCTCTGGGCGGGTAGAGAGTCCTCTGGGCGGGTAGAGAGTCCTCTGGGCGTGTAGAGAGTCCTCTGGGCGTGTAGAGAGTCCTCTGGGCGTGTAGAGAGTCCTCTGGGCGTGTAGAGAGTCCTCTGGGCGTGTAGAGAGTCCTCTGGGCGTTTAGAGAGTCCTCTGGGCGGTTAGAGAGTCCTCTGGGCGGTTAGAGAGTCCTCTGGGCGGGCCATGATTAAGCAGTCAGCCAGCTCGACTGACTACCTGGTGCTTCAGGAGTGACTCTCAGCCTGTCTCATCCAAACTGGCGAGTCAGCATTCCTTAAATATCCATGGCACCGGGCTGGCTGTCCAACCAGGGGCTGACTGGCTGTTTAGCCCCAGCTGTCTGGCTGTCCAACCAGCACACCTCATTCCTGTGTCCAGGTCTGGACTGGGACTGAAAAACGGCCTGGGACTTTGAAACGCAGACCGGCTCATGACCGTGTATTAGTATTTTATAAAAATGTTAATAATGCCGCGGACGTTCGGGAAATCTGCAGACTCTCCCAACGGCCAGTGTAACCCTGCTCGTGTCCCACAGTGTCCCCATAGGGCTTGAGAGGTGTTACGCTAGCTAAGCTTGTGCTAAGCTAGCTTGTGCTAAGCTAACTAGCATAACATCAGCTCCAAGACATTTCAGGGAGCCACTAGCGACTTCTGATGAGATTTCTTCTGGCAGCACTGACGCATTCCTCCTCTGCTGCCTGGTCTTGGCGCCGGAGACTGACCACAGCATGACGGGAGTCCATGCTCACAGAGCTGAAAGCTGCTGCTAGTGAGAGGAGCTGAAGCTGCGTGCTGCTAAAAGCGTTTCATGTGGAGAGTTATGGTTTGTGAAGACAGGCCTGTAACAAGTGCAGTACCTGTGTACTGTGTAACGAGTGCAGTACCTGTGTAACGAGTGCAGTACCTGTGTAACGAGTGCAGTACCTGTACACTGTGTAACGAGTGCAGTACCTGTGTACTGTGTAACGAGTGCAGTACCTGTGTACTGTGTAACGAGTGCAGTACCTGTGTACTGTGTAACGAGTGCAGTACCTGTGTACTGTGTAACGAGTGCAGTACCTGTGTAACGAGTGCAGTACCTGTGTACTGTGTAACGAGTGCAGTACCTGTGTAACGAGTGCAGTACCTGTGTACAGTGTAACGAGTGCAGTACCTGTGTACTGTGTAACGAGTGCAGTACCTGTGTACTGTGTAACGAGTGCAGTACCTGTGTACTGTGTAACAGATTCCACTAATAATTAGAATGTCAATAAGACAGAATTGGGGGAAAGAACAGACAGATTTCCCTTTTGAAAAATATCTCACTATGAAGACAGGAATCTGTGTCCGTCTGTGTGTGTGTGTGTGTGTGTGTGTGTGCGAGCGTGGTTCGATCATCTGCAGGATACCCTCCGAGACCCACCCCATGTGCCAGATCACAAGAGTACTTGATTCAAGCTCCAGTGAAGAACAGCTGGTGACATCATACTTGCTGCCCAGTTTAAGGTCGTAATCTCATCATCTCAATGTCAGGAATCTCTGTCCATGGACACTCTGGTCTGTTTACTACCTGTGCAGTCCACAGGAGCAGGGAGAGACAGACACACTGATCACCTGTCCCCACCTGCAGCTGTACAGGTGCAGGTGATATCTGTCCCCACCTGCAGCTGTACAGGTTATATCTGGGTGATTATCTCCACTCGATCTTAATACTATTGCAGTTATATTTGCATTCTGTATCATTATTCAAAATCAATGTCTTCCTACCCCCACCTCCCCCCCCCCCCCTCCCCCTGCCTCCCCTCCCCCTGCCTGCCAGCCCCCCTCCTCTCCCCCCACCTGCCTGCCTTCCAGCCCCCCTCCTCCCCCCACCTGCCTATACCCCGGCCTTTCTCCCTCCCTGCCAGACAGCCCAGGCTCCAGACAAACAACCCTCTGGTTCACCACGACCTTCCGTTCAGATGTGAAAACAGGCCAGCAGCATGCTCCCTCCCTCTCTCCGTACGTCAGAGAGCCAGGCCTACACCAGACGGCTCCTTAACTCCACCTCTCGCCCCCAGAACCAGGATTAATAATGCAGCTCTTAACAGGATGTGAGCAAGCGACGAGGACAGCTGAAAACAGATGACTCTCCCGGTAAAACTGAACACGAAATCTGGAAATTTCCACAAGTTATTGGTCATGTCCCAGTTCTGAGTTAACATCCTTCTGCAGTGACACGGTATTACGCATGGCTGGGGATAATTCTAGACCCTTCAACGGGGGTGTTAGTCAAAACACATTTCATAACTAAAAGTGAAACTGTTTTTTGTACTGTGTTGATGGAGCAGATAATGGGGCTCTCCAAAGTTACTGTAAACAGGCAGCCAGAAGCAGGCAGCCAGTGATCCAGAAGCAGACAGCCAGTGAGCCAGAAGCAGACAGCCAGTGAGTCAGAAGCAGACAGCCAGACAGCCAGAAGCAGACAGCCAGAGCCGTTCAGAGTAAGACTAAAGCTCAGAGAAGACAGCTAGTAAGCCGACCAGCCGGTAAAAACATCCAGAGAGAGCCGGAGAGCCAGACAGACCTTGGGAATAGCTCCTGACGCTGTGTCTTTCCTGGGCCAAGATATCACAACCCCAGGCACAAGGCAGTGATTGTCAGCTATAATCCCCACTGCTTATTTGTGGTGTCTTGTTTCACTTCCAGGAGCTGGTCTTGTTTGAGTCTGTTGAGCCCGGAAACGACGCCCCTTAACGATGGAGGATTGACCTTTGACCCTCATCAGCTTCAGCTAGCAGCTCATGGTGCAGCGCAGCACCAAAGGTCAGCGTGGGACCAGTGCTGCTGGCTGGCTGACTCCTCCCCCCTCCTTCAGTCTGCTCGGCCAAACAGTGACTAAGACCTTGTTCTCCAAGACCACAGAAGACAGGATGAGGTGGCTAGCTAGCGACCCATGGATAGTTACCTACAGATAGCTAGCGAGCTACGGATGGCTAGCTACAGATAGCTAGCGAGCTACGGATGGCTAGCTACAGATAGCTAGCGAGCTACGGATGGCTAGCTAAAATGATAGCTGGCTAAAAGAAAGAAGACAAAAGACAAGCCTGTAAACTGAAAGCTAGCAGGAGAGCACCTCACCAACAGGGGGCCTGCATGAACCTCCGCCAGGCTCAGACCGGGGCCTACAACCCACAGACAAAGAAGAAACCAACATGTGGATTTTGCTTGAAGTGTAAAGCATGGGGTGGGTGTGGGTGCAGATCAAGAGGTTGCAGGTTCAAATCCCCCTCTTTGGGTAAAGGACCGTGTTAAAGCACTCAGTAAGAGACTGAGGCAACACTGGGCATCGTCTCATGTCCCAGCCAATCACACCCTGCCTCAGCACAGCCTCCTGTCGTCCAATCAACACAGCTGTACCACAGCACCCTTCATGCTTCGCTCAACACGATTGGCTGGTTTTCAGCTGACCACAAAAGCACAGAAGAATTTGTTCGGATACAGATCCATGTGATTTCAATCATTAGTGCTGCATTCTTCCACTGCACTGATAAGAGAATACAACCTCCAACTGCTACCAGTCCACCTGTCCTGAAACAGGAACAAGACCATCCATATCTAAGGACCATCTTCGAAACCAACAACATTTGTTGATCAGGAATTAGACTTGTCAGTCCAACCAACTGAATATTTTCTCTAATAAACCATCTGTTTAGTTGAGTCCCCTAGACCACAAAACAAGTTAATATCTCTCCGGGTTAAGCTGAGCACTGTTGATAAACTCTTAACAGGCCAGCTTCAATACTGAACACAGACGAGCTATTTATTCTATTGACAAACAAGTTGTCAAGCGGCTATGGCTGGTTCAAAAGCTACATAACTTATTTACAAAATATAGGATGTTGGTTAATTTTAGCTTCATAAATGAGCACCCCATTGCTGGTCTCTTCCTCAGAGTGGGTTGTTGGAGAACCTCCATGGTTTAGCTTTCCTGACCAGGCCTTTCCCTGTCAAATATTTATAGAACCTGTAACATAAGAAGGCCACCGGCTAAACTAGCTCAAACAGAACCCTATGTAAAGTACCTAACAAGCCAAGTTTATTAGCAAGGCCAGCTACCTACATTTTAGCGAGGGGGAAGGCAGGCTGTCTAGAAAACCAAAACGTCGAATCAATTTGAAAGTACTGTACTTCCACAAAATGACGGTCAACATATCAACGGAATAGTTGGTTCACTAATCCTGGCAAATACTGCAAGCCAGGGATGGGACTGTTAGCTTACTGGCTAGCTCTTGACTCGAGCACTATGAGGGGGTAGGGGTTTAACTCACCCTGATGACCAACACTAGCAAGCTAGCTATATGGACTGAGTCTCTTTTCCACAATACTGTCGTCCCTCCTTCCACACAGTATCAATGTTAGCAGGGAACCATATTTATGTATCGTCACTGATGTATTACAACCGCTTGTAATCAAAAAACGTAACAAACACGATAGTGTCTCGATGAGAGAAAAAAGCTAACTGGCAAGAGAACCCTGCTATATAACTTCCCTGGCTAGCTCTAAAACTGGCATGGCTTTGCTCGAAACATTCCATGCAGCGTCCTGTGTTTACAAATTAACGTCGTAATAAGGGTCTCCAAGATAACTCTGTTTTTCACAGAATGCTTCTCATTGATCAGAAACATGTGGCGGTGATTAAAGACTGTTCGTGACAAAATAAAATCTAGTTTTTAATTGTTTTTACTGTTCAACACAAGTGTTAGCTTGATCCATTCCACATAGCTAGCTAGCTAGCTAGTACACTGAGCCAATACAGTATTGGTTGACAGCATAGCAGCTTATACTGCCTAGCTATCTTAGCTTGGCGGCTAGCTTGGCTCCCACTTGAAATGGTTGGCCAGCTAGCTAGCTTAGCAATTTAGCCAAGTTAGCACAGGCTGTCAGCTGCCAAGGTACTGTAAGTCTGCGGTTTAAATATATATTTAACATAATATCGGACTCACCTTGCTGCTCTGATAACCTTCAAAGGCTTTTAAGGCGCTGTCAGTGAGTTTGACGTGAAAAACGGATACATTGCTGCCATTGCTCACTCGTCCACAGGACAGCCCGTAGCTCTGCTCCTCCTTCAACGCCGCCATCTTCCTACGATTTCCACCACGCTCACGCTCTCTGTCGTAAAAGCTGAAGAACTTTCAATGAATATTCATCACACGATCAGTACGCGATGAGGTCACAACGATAAATAAAAAAACTTGTCTACAACTTGTAACAAACAGGTTGCTTGTATGTCAAAACTATACGCGTATGTTAACGTAAACGCACAAATAGCTACAAATACTTTGTGGGTGCATTTGAATCGGTGTAGAAGTGAGATGATTCCTCAGCAGGTCAGCCAGGGACAGCTGGAGCCGAGACGTGCGTAGGGTGGGGAAACATGAGGTCATCCAATTACGTCAACGAAACGTCAATGTCCGATAAAGCAGTTAATTGGGAATATCCAGTTCATAACATGAGACAAGGAAACGTAATTATGTAATTGTACGACCATGTTGATGCAAACGAAATACTGACCAACAAAAAGGATGACTCTCCTCACATTAGCAGCAACTCAATAATTTGAACGTGGCAACAGTGAGTCAAGCGATAACAGATCAGTTACAGGCCATCGTTGTAAATAAGAACTTGTTCTTAATGATCTTGCGTGGGTAAATAAAGGTTAAATACAAAGATAAAAATATCCTTCTGTACCTCCTGCTTCTGTGGGCATCTAAAGGCCCCACTAAACCAACGCTTTTCATATTTAACACGTTAGTAGGACTAGACAATTTTCAGGAGTACATGAGATAAGATCATCTTAAATTATTGTAAACAAAAAAAAAATCTAAACTTATGACTTGAGATTTAATAAATAAATAAACTTTGTGTTATCTGCAGACTATTTTGACAAATATAAAAATTTTGGGAAAAATACACGTGACACTTACAGGTCCCAGCCTGTGCAGTAATAGTGTAATAATTAGACTTAAGATTGGACACAAAATTAATAGGTTGACTAGCAATAACAGAAGACACAAACTTTTATTGAGAAAATGAACATCCTGGGATGTGAAGCTGGCGAGGGGATGTTTCTGTTGGGGCTTTGTGGCGGAATGTGGGCTGCAACTGCTTGTGTACAACATAAACTGATACAAATCTAATAAATAAACTGAATTAAACACCAGACGCAAAGCAATCAACAGGAATATAACAACCCTAAAAAAAAAAAAATCCACATAAAAATGATAAACCGACCAAACAGGATATTCTGGAGATTCACTTTCCAAAGTTTGGTCTGATAAATTCAAAGTGAGGTATTTTGCATCAACTACATTTTTCCAGAGCAGTGTTCATACTCAACAGAGAGAGAGGGGGGGGGGGGGAGCAGCGTGGGGGGCGGCAGGGGGAGGATGAGAGAGAACCTGCATGCCCCGGGAACAGTGGGAGATGAGATCACAGATATCACAGCATCTCTGGTGTTCATCATGCAGGATTGACTAACCCTCACTCATCCTCTGGAATAAAGAGAAATAACCAGCATAGCGAGCATTACAGAACTGTACAGTCTTTAAAAATATAGGACCTTAATCACACTAGCTACTCTGGAATCACATTTTAGTGCTCATTTAATTATTCAATCACCACCATAAATCTCTAAACATGAGTTCAAAACATTGGCAGCAAATAAACTATTAGTGTATGGCATATATACATACATATATGGTACTCCCACATACATTTTGATTGTATAGTATTTGTCACATACAACTCTCAATCTTTGTAGTCAGAGAGCAGAGGAAGAGGAGGGCAAGCCCTTCCTCTCCTGATGGGGTCATGGGTCAAGGCACTGCCTGGAGTCCACACTCCCACTCTGGAGCACTCAGGCAACCAGGAAGTGAGGTCTAGTTCCTGGCAGCGATGACCACGGACAAGGCCACACCTCCGATGGCAACTGCTGTGGCACCAAACAGCCACTTCCAACTGACTCCCTGGAGGAGGAGAGAGAGGAGGAGGAAGAGAGAGAGGAGGAGGAGGAGGAGAGGAGGAAAGGGAGAAGAGGAGTGAGGAGGAGATCAGAAAAGGATGGAAGGAGAGGAAATGGATGGTGGGTATACATACATCCCCTCACTATTTCAGTCAGACCAGAGAGGAGGCCTCACCCAGGTGAGGTGAGGAGCTGGTCTCCCCCAGGTGAGGTGAGGAGAGGTAAGGTCTCCCCAAGGTGAGGAGAGGAGAGGTGAGGAGAAGAGAGGTGAGGTCTCCCCCAGGTGAGGAGAGGAGAGGTGAGGTCTCCCCCAGGTGAGGAGAGGTGAGGTGAGGAGAGGTGAGGTCTCCCCCAGGTGAGGAGAAGAGAGGTGAGGTCTCCCCCAGGTGAGGAGAGGTGAGGTGAGGAGAGGTGAGGTCTCCCCCAGGTGAGGAGAGGTGAGGTGAGGAGAGGTGAGGTCTCCCCCAGGTGAGGAGAGGTGAGGTGAGATCTCACCCAGGAGCTGGAGCTGGGAGGTTGCAGGTCGCTGCAGCTATCAGGGTTCCCCAGCATCTTCCTGTACATGGCTTGCTCCGCCCCCTTCTGCTCTGAGTGTTTCTTCACCAGCTTGGAGAGCTCAGCGTGGATCGTCTTCCAGGAGAACACACACACTTGCAGGGTTACACTCGACATCATTGGAATCCTGCTCTGCTTTCCCAACGCCTCAATTTACTGTCCACGTACTGGAATGCACAATCTCACCACTGCCCTGCAACACTCACACACATACACCACATCCTGTGCTCCCCCCCCCCCCCCCCCCTCAGGACGTTCTATATTTACAGCACCAAGCAGCCTCCAGCCAGACCTGCCAAAGTGCTGAGTCTGCACTTCCTCCAGCCCGCCTCCTCCACCATGAGGACTTTGGCACCATCTGCCGGTCACAGGTGGGAACTACAGCTCCTGTTTGTCAACCAGCCCAGGAGGAGAGGGAGGGAGGGGGATGGGAGGACAGGATGGGAGTGAGGGAGGAGGAGAAGGAGGAGAGGATGGGAGTGTACCTTGTTGCTTGGCTCCAGTTTCAGAGCCCTGCGGAGGATCCTGATGGCCTCAGCATAGTCCCCCTGCAGGGCCAGCACCTGGATGAGGACATACCACTGTCAGACAGGCAGACAGACAGACAGGCACAAAGGCAGACAGACAGACAGACAGACAGACAGGCAGGCAGGCAGGCAGGCAGGCACACAGACAGGCAGGTAGGCAGGCACACAGGCAGACAGACAGGCAGGCAGGCACACAGGCAGACAGACAGACAGACAGACAGACAGGCAGACAGGCAGGCACACAGGGTTCAGGCCCCCCACCTTGCCCTTGCGGAACAGAGCCTTGATGTTGTCTGGCTGGTGTGCGAGCACGGCGACGCAGGAGCGCAGGGCCGCATCATGATGCTCCAGCTTCAGCTGGGCGGCCGCCATGTTGTTCAGACACTTCACCTTCACCTCCAGCAGGTCCTGCTCCTCCTGGGGGCTGATGTCCACTGGAACACCACATCAGTCAACCACAACACCTTCATCACACACACACCTACTTCCCACCCACAGAGGAATGTCTTTACTGAGTTTTCTTCCCAATGCACCCTGGTGGTGTGTAACTCCCCTCCAGCAGACCAGCACCCTGAGGTGGGTGAGGCTGGGATGGTCCCACCTGAACGCTGCTTCAGATAAACTCATGCTGGATGAACAAAGGTAAGAGGCTGAGCGCCGAGGACAGCTCCTGACCTTTAGACGAGGACTCTGTGATCTGCAGGGCGATGGCGTAGGAGTTCACAGCGAAGGCGTACTCCCCCCTCTGGTAGTAGTAGTTGCCTCTCTCTCTCTTGCGTCCCGCCAAGGAGCTCCTCTCCTGCGGGGGCAGCAGCTCCAGGTCGGGGGGCTCCAGGGCCCCCAGAAGCTCCACCTCCAGGCCCAGCTCCGCCCCCGGGGGCACCGCCGGCTCCACGCTGCCCGGGAGAGGAGGCACCAGACCAGACACAGACCTCAGACTGAACCTCTCCCAGACCCCAGCGACATGGCAGATCCCACAGATGAATCTTTTACCCATAATAATATAACATCTAACAGTCTGCTGGTTGCTAGGCAGCCTACCTACCTCCCCACAGAGCCGTAAGCATATTTGGAGTCGGTGAGGACGAGACACTTCTCTCCCATCTCCATCAACTGCACAGTCAGGTCCAGCGCCTGGGGAATACACATGGTCAGTATTCACCTGGTTAGCTACACCTGGTCAGTATTCACCTGGTTAGCTACACCTGGATGCGAGTTACCTGGGTGACATCTCCGTCTCCCAGGGTGAAGGAGAGCTCTGGCTCGTCAGCGATCAGGGTTCCGTCAGCGAGCTTGGTCCTCAGGTGAACCGTCACTTCCTGGCCCTTCTGGGGCTTGCTGTCTGGGCCCCGCCCCGCCTCCAGAACCTTCTTCTGCAGCTGTCCGTTACCTGCACACACAGCTCAGCCAATCAGCTGCCTTTTACCCGCACACACAGCTCAGCCAATCAGCTGTTCAGTCACACACCCATCACCAGTGAGAATGTCAATGTAAAAGTATATTACTCCTGACACGTGCACCAACTAGCCACCAGCACGTACACTGGATCAAACCTTAAACAGGTAAACAATCAAGATCATGCGATCACTCCTTACGTACCTAATACATCCATCCACTCATCAACTGGAGCTTCTCCCGCTGCCGCCTCCTCGCCAGCCGGCTCCTCGTCAGCCGGCTCCTCCTTGCCTCCTCCGGCGTCTTCCAGCGGAGGAGGGTCGTCCACGTCTTCATCGTCCAGAATCTCGAAGTCTTCCCCGCTGTCTAGCAACGATGCTCGCCCAGACTTCTTGGCGGATGGGATCGAGTCCTGCTTGTCACCGGCCCCGTTCAGCTCTTCCGTGTCGCTCATCTGTCGAATTGAGTCAGAAACAAGCGACGAAGCCAATATAGTTAGACCGTTTAATCTTTCAACTGCGACTATCAGCTGTGTCTGTCGGTTGGTCCACAAACATTGGATGTGCGTATTGCGAATTCTCTCGTTTCACCGTAAATTACGGCGTAACTTACTCAACAGGCAGCTACTGTAGCTCTACTAGTTATCCTCACTGACCTCGTAATACTAGGAATATTAAGCAGACTACATAGCTAAATCAGGTATTAGGTTAGTTAATAGTTCCATTAAACAGGTAAATAGTGCTTTCTATACATCAACAAAAAGACATGTTTATGAGATGCGGGTCGTTATGATCCCATGTGGCCGAAGTGTCCAGTGGGACGTTTCCAGAACTTTCTAGCAAGTTGCTTTCCTCAACCTTACAGGCTAGCATAGCTAACGTTAGCTCTCGCAAGCACTGTTGTTGTTGCTGTTCAGACACACCAATCATCCAACTCGGTTAGCCAAATGCATTTCTCAAAGTACATTTTAAACATACGAGTTGGTATAAGACCAGACACGATTGTAGAAACTCTTACCTTGAAACTAAATTGTTAAGAGAAGAAGCGTTTGGTTGCTATATTCGTGTTTTTCCTTGGTTCCCACCGATGTGACAGCTCGCCAGCATTTCCTGGTCACCTTGAGGCTTCCTGTGTTTCTATTGGCCCACTTTCTGTAAACAATCCTGCTATTGGTCGAATTATCAATCAATGGAATAACTAAATCTAAATTGGTCATCGACCTGCAACAGAAATGTGTAAGAGATTTGGTTTTACTCTTTATAAATGCTTTCAAATATAAAGGATATCAAGATTACGAACACTGTAGGACTGTGTTATCCACTGCGTTTAATGTATTAAGCACCGTGTGTGACGTTGACTGTCAGTGTTACTGATGACGTAGTGAAGACTAGGAGTACAAATCAAATACATTTATTATTGATGCAGTTGTTTCTTTTTTTGATAAGCAAATTATCAGTTTTTCTTTCAGTCTAAAGAAACCTTTACAATATAAAGAAACATACAATGGTATCTTTATCACCTACACAAGACAGCTATCCCTAACACAAGATCCTGAACTATCCTACCATGAATTACAAAGCCAACCCAAGAGACTGACTGCTTCATATTAAATACTGCCGTGTCATCAGAAAGGACCATGTACGTTACAGAAAAATCAATATGTCCGCTCCCTCTCCACCTCCACCAACCCCCCACCCCACCCCACCCGACCACCCCCACATCTTCCTAATAATACAGTATTGTACATCACAATGGCAGTACAGAGATGGCCAACATGATATACACACAGGCGAGGGAGACGGGATCAGACATGATCCATCTTTACAGCGCTATTGCAGAAGTGAATAGCAAAGGACACAGTTTTCCCCATAAGTATTACATGTGATCTATTCTTAATTTAAAATGAGGTTTTTAAGTATTTTTTAAATTTTAAAAGTTTTCTTAAATCGATAGAAATTCCTTCATATTAAAAACGTTATTATGTTGTCCGTTGATCAGTCCGCTGGGACGAGGACGTGGGCAATCTTTTCACATTAGAGATTCAATCATTCACAGAAATCTCTCTTATACGTCACTTTACTAACCCCGCATAGTGACGAGCATTCCGTAGTGAACATTTGCGGAACTGTAAGGTTTTCATGTTCTAAGTCATTTTTCATATATTCTAATTTTCCCCCTCAATTTTAGTTTTAGTTGTCATAAAGATGGAACGAGATATAAAGCGTCTCTGGATTATGAAAAACACGAACAGTTAATTTATAATTTACTTTTAGCTGTAATCATTGGTAGTGACTGACATATAAAAACATGTCAATGATATCAAAATGCATTTTACAGTATTTACAAATAAAGAAATCCAGGAGAAGGTAGTCTGGGTAATGGGTTCATGTGGAGGGGGGTGTCTGATAAATACAAAAATGTTTGCTCTCAGAACTCTTTTCCCAGGAAGGGTTTAGAGGGTTTAGTTTGAACCTAGTTGTCTCGACCGAGCGCTACCCTCATGACCTCACAAGCTTGAGCTTCACTATGAGGCGAACCACACCCAGCTGTCAACCAAGTATCTTCCTCATGACACTAACCTAGGACTAACCCAGGACTAACCCAGGACTAACCCAGGACTAACCCAGGCCTCACCCAGGACTAACCCAGGAATAACCCAGGCCTCACCCAGGACTAACCCAGGACTAACACAGGCCTCACCCAGGACTAACCCAGGCCTAACCCAGGACTAACCCAGGCCTCACCCAGGCCTCACCCACGATTCACCCAGGACTAACCCAGGATTCACCCTGGACTCACCCAGGCCTCACCCAGGCCTCACCCAGGATTCACCCAGGACTAACCCAGGATTCACCCTGGACTCACCCAGGACTCACCCAGGACTAACCCTGGACTCACCCAGGCCACGATGATTCAGTTATAGCGGGGTGACAGTCAGCTGGTCATGGCACCCTCGCTGTGGGATGTCACAGAGTGATTGTGAGACTGGCTGGTGTCTCAGAGCACCTGGACACAGCAGCAGACAGAACCTGTCTGGATGTGCAGACTCAAAGGGCTTGATTTCCACACACATAAATACACAGAATACACTTCATAGAATTTGTAACTAAAATCAAACAATACAAAGGAATTGACTAGAATCAACAATAACAACAACAACAGCGTCTGAATGTGAATTCAGTCTAAACCAAACAACAGCAATTATAAAAACTTCCTAGACTTGTTATGAGGAGTTGAAGATGAAGCTGACACCAAGCTTTGGACATCATGAAGGAACCCCAGAACACAAGGATGAACCCCAGAACACAAGGATGAACCCCAGAACACAAGGATGAACCCCAGAACACAAGGATGAACCCCAGAACACAAGGATGAACCCCAGAACATAAGGATGAACCCAAAAACACAAGGATGTGTAGAGAGGTTCACAGACAAAGTTCTACGTCGGATAACTGACAACAAAAAACTAAACTCAAGCGTCTGCAGCAGAAAGCAGCCGCTTAGGCAGACATGTGACCGACAGGAGAGGTGCATTGTGTGAGGAGCTGACCGACTGGACACTAAACACATCCAACACGTGTAAACAGAAATGTCCTTGTGCTTCTTCTGAAGTAGCTGATGCTGATATTACAATGTGCCCTTCACTGGAGTCCCTAACAACATCATCCCCCCCCAAAAAAGACAAATCCTCGAGGAACATCAGATTAATAACATAACCAATAAAATATAAACATGAAATGAACAACGTCCTTGCCCTTAATGACATCACTAGTTCAGCTTTCCGCTCTCAGAAGCAGGACGCTGTCGTCGTAGAGACAGGCCTCCTCCGGCCCCCCTCTGCTGCATTGTGGGAACTGGAGTGAAAGACTGAAGGACTGAGGAGAGGCGGTGAGCATGGCAGCAGGATGGACTCAGGGGTCAGGGGTCATCTGAGGAGGGGGCGGGTGACCCCTTACTGCCCAGGGCGTGTGAGGAAGCTTGGCAGGCAGGGAGAGTCTGTGTAGAGGCCCTTCCTGTGTGTCTGGGACTGTTTCCTGTTCCCGCCCCCCATCTTGCACATGCTGGGAGGCGCGGCGTCGAGGTGAGGGGCCTGCTGATCCAGGGACACGCCAAGCCAGGGGGGAGGAGGGGGAGGAGGAGGGGGAGGAGGAGGGGGAGGAGGATAGGGGGAGAGGAGGAGGAGGAGGGGGAGGAGGAGGCGAGATGCACCGTGGTAAAAGTACCAGGAAGGGGGAGGGGGGGCAGAGATTAAGAAATAAAAATAAAAAGATAAAATAAAAAAAGCAATCACACACTCATCGTCATGTTGGGTGAATACTGCGAAGAGAGAAGAGAGGGGAGGGAGGGAGGGAGGGGGGAGGGAGGAGGGGAAGGAGGAGGGAGGAGGGGAGGAGGGAAGGAGGGGAGAAACAGATAAGCCAACACTATAGTAACTCCTCATGTCAGTCTACACAGTTAAATATCATCCAAGAAATAAGCAACTTCATTCAGTGTTTCAAGCAGCTTCACGCTCTATACTTGTATGTGTATATGTGTGTCTGTGTGTGAGTAAATATTTGCCGTTCATGCATTGTTGCCAGGTGCACTAATCTGAGGCTGTAAAACAGCAGGGCTAGAAGGAGGGAGGGATGAAGGGAGGGAAGGATGGAGGGATGGAGGGATGAAGGGAGGGAGGGATGAAGGGAGGGAAGGATGGAGGGATGGAGGGATGAAGGGAGGGAAGGATGGAGGGATAGAGGGATGGAGGGATGGAGGGATGGAGGGATGGAGGGATG
>CM042859.1:303241-305741 GCA_023658055.1 Thaleichthys pacificus
CAGAGAGAGAGAGAGAGAGAGACAGAGAGAGAGACAGAGAGACAGAGAGAGAGACAGAGAGACAGAGAGAGAGACAGAGAGAGAGAGAGAGAGAGAGAGACAGAGACAGAGAGAGAGAGGACAGAGAGACAGAGAGACAGAGAGAGAGACAGAGAGAGAGACAGAGAGAGAGAGACAGAGAGAGAGACAGAGAGACAGAGAGAGAGAGACAGAGAGAGAGAGAATTAAATCTAGGTCTCAATACATTTCCCTAATGAATAGAATTGCCAGTTGTAACCATGAGTGAGCTGTGAAGGTGTAACCTTCAGCTCCCAGACACAGTAAACTCAGACAGAGTTTGATCAGGTGTTCAGTCAGAGTTCGATCAGGTGTTCAGACAGGTAAGGGGGCGTGGCCTCCAGGTGAGTAAATGTACCTGATTTGGCATTCGGAGTGCAGGGCGGGGTCCACCTGGGTACCGTGGAGACATGAAAGGCTGAAGGGAGGAGAGGGAGAGAGGGAGAGGAGGAGAAAATATAACCCCTCACTAGGTCTGTGTATTCCACATGTTCTTCCACACTAAGTTATTATTCTGATTATATCATGTTATGTTTCTGTTATTTTTATGATGATGTTGATCATTGGTTTCTCTAGTTCACTAGTCTAGGAGGTGGAGGTTATGACATCTAATACTGTGATGTTGTATCTCTGGTACATGGTATTCTCCCCTCTGGTGCAGTACCCAGGTCTGACAGCAGGGGTAGCTGTAGCATCACAGAACATCATCCCTCCATTCCAACATCCAGTAGAGAGAGAGAGACAAAGAGAGAAGGAGAGAGGTGTAGAGAGAGAGAGTGGATGGGTATGAGAGAGAAGAGAAAGGAGGAGAGAGAGAGGGAGAGAGAGAAAGAAAGAGGAGAGAGAGGAGAGAGAGAAGGAAAGGTGGATGGATGATGTCAGCATGTTGAATGAGAGACAGTAGACCTGGATCAGATACAGAAGTTGGAAAACACGCACACACCAACACACACACACCAATGTGTACAGACCCATGACATATGATGCCATCACTACAGAAACTGGCTTGCAGTCAGGTAAATAATACAAGTGGAATGTGTGTGTGTGTTGGAGGACCAGTTATATAGTCTCTCCTCTATCTTTAGATTTGCCAAGATGGTGTGTCTGTGTGTGAGTGTGTGAGTGTGTATGTATCAGGTCTTCATCGTGCATGTGTGTGTGAGTGTGTGAGTGTGTGAGTGTGTGTGAGTGTATCTTACCTGGCCATGAGGCCCCATCATGGGGTTGTTGGGGTTGTGTGGAGGAGGCTGTGAGTGGGGAGACGGCTGAGATCCTGGAGGACCCTGAGAGGGGGGAGAGGGAGAGGGGAGGAGGGAGGGGGGGAGAGGGGAGATGGAGGGGTGGAAGGAGGTTATTGATCTTGAAACATTTACATTTAGTCATTTTAGCAGACGCTCTTATCCAGAGTGACTTACAGTAAGTACAGGGACATTCTCCCCGAGGCAAGTAGGGTGAAGTGCCTTGCCCAAGGACACAACGTCATTTGGCACGGCCGGGAATCTAACCAACAACCTTCTGATTAATAGCCCGACTCCCTAACCGCTCAGCCATCTGACCCCTCAGATGCAGGTGACAGACCTCCACCACTGAGATAATGTACTGTACCACTACCTGATTCACACTCAATGAATGCTCTAACACAGACACACACACAGGCCCCCCCCCCCCCCCCCCCCCCCCCCCCCCCCCCACCCGCTGCATGGGGCAGTGCCTACTCCTCACCACCAGGGAGCAGTGCTTACTCCTCACCACCAGGGGGCAGTGCCTACTCCTCACCACCAGGTGGCAGTGCTTACTCCTCACCACCAGGTGGCAGTGCCTATTCCTCACCACCATAGGGGGCAGTGCCTACTCCTCACCACCAGGGGGCAGTGCCTACTCCTCACCACCAGGGGGGCAGTGCCTACTCCTCACCACCAGGTGGCAGTGCCTACTCCTCACCACCAGGGGCAGTGCCTACTCCTCACCCACCAGGGGGCAGTGCTTACTCCTCACCACCAGGGGGGGCAGTGCCTACTCCTCACCACCAGGGGGCAGTGCCTACTCCTCACCACTAGGGGGCAGTGCTTACTCCTCACCACCAGGGGCAGTGTGCATCTGCCAGAAGACCAACCGAACAAACAAAGCCTGGAGAAACAGCAGCTCAGCACGCCTCATTGTCATTCCTGTCTGGCAGGAGGGGAGTCTACTAGTCCAGTCTGTAGTCTACTAGTCCAGTCTGTAGTCTGCTAGTCCAGTCTGTAGTCTACTAGTCCAGTCTGTAGTCTGCTAGTCCAGTCTGTAGTCTGCTAGTCCAGTCTGTAGTCTACTAGTCCAGTCTGTAGTCTGCTAGTCCAGTCTGTAGTCTACTAGTCCAGTCTGTAGTCTGCTAGTCCAGTCTCTAGTCTGCTACTCTAGTCTGTAGTCTACTAGAGTCCAGACTACTAGAGTCCAGTCTTGGCCC
>CM042859.1:310741-315968 GCA_023658055.1 Thaleichthys pacificus
TGGACCCCTACACACACACACACCTGACCCCTACACACACACACCCTGACCCCTACACACACACACACACACCCTGACCCCTACACACACACACCCTGACCCCTACACACCACACACACACCCTGACCCCTACACACACACACACACCCTGACCCCTACACACACACCCTGACCCCTACACAACACACACCCTGACCCCTACACACACACCCTGATCCCTACACACACACATCCCGACCCCTACACACACACCACACACACACACACACACACACACACCCTGACCCCTACACACACACCCTGACCCCTACACACACACACCCTGACCCCTACACACACACACACCCTGACCCCTACACACACACACTCTGACCCCTACACACACACACACCCTGACCCCTACACACACACACACACACCCTGACCCCTACACACACCTTGATCCCTACACACACACACACACCCTGACCCCCACACAAGGATACACATGTTCACCAAACACACGGCCACAAACACACGCACATGGCTGATCATGTAACCAGTCTGAAACCTATCTGCACCTGGTGTCATCTAAATAAGGGTCCACACAAATACACACACCCACACACTCCAATATACACACTCACCACACACACATTCCAACATACACACTCCCACACACACCCAGACACTCCAACAATCACACACTCCCACACACACAAATACACACAGCAGATCAGATCAAACACAGAGGATATTAGAGAGCACCATCCCTAGATATGAGCAGATTATAAAAATGGCCTGTAATCCGCTTCCACCTCCCTGCCTCTCCACCAGACAGAGACAGAGAGAGAGAGAGAGAGATGAGGAGAGAGAGAGAGAGAGAGAGAGAGAGAGAGGAGAGTGAGAGAGAGGAGAGAGAGAGAGAAGAGAGAGAGAGAGAGATGGAGGTGAGGAGACAGATGAGAGAGAGAGAGAGCAGAGAGAGAGAGGAGAGAGAGAGATGCATGAGAGAGAGAGAGAGAGAGACCGATGAGAGAGAGAGGAGATGAGAGGAAGAGAGAGAGAGGAGGGAGGAGAGAGTAGAGAGAGAGGAGAGAGAGAGGAGAGAGAGACGTAGACGGAAGGAGAGGAGAGAGAGAGTGAGAGAGAGAGGGAGAGAGGAGAGATGAGATGAGTAGAGGAGAGAGAGAGAGAGGGAGAGGAGAGATGAGAGATGGAGGGAGAGAGAGAGGTAGAGATGAGAGGGGAATGTCTGGGAGGTAATCACCCTCTCCCCATGTCTGCATCTTAAAAAACACACACACTTACATGCACACATACACACACACCATACACACACATAAACAAACCTTAGACTAGGGGGGCAGTGATGGGATGTTTTCAGGAAGTGAATACAGGAAGTGTCTCCTGGAACACAGGAAGGGTCCAGGGCCTGGGTCAAGCTGGGGTCCACCAAGAAACATCTGCACACAACTCTCAACACCACACAACAAACATACACACACCGCCACACACACACACTTGTGTCTAGGTGTTAGGGTTTGTGATGATAGAAGCCATCATAAAGAATAACTGAATTTGAAATGAAGACAAATGCTGTGATTGGCTCCATTCACCCCCATTGATCAGCCACACACCACACACACACACACACACAACACACATCGTATCAGGCTCTATTGTGATTGATCTGTAGCAGCTGGATGCTAAACGGTGATCGATTATGTTTAACAGATTATTGATCCAAGGAGTTCCTGCATCACCATGGAGTATCCGGAGGAGGGTCTGGAGGGGTCTGGGTGTGTGTGTGTGTGTGGCGTGAGATGTGTGTGTTCTAGTGTGTGTGTGTGGACTTGGTGTTGTGATAGTGCGTTAATCATGTTTGAATATTTGTGTGTTATGTTTAATGTTGATGGAATATGAGTGTGCTGTGTTAATGTGTGTGTGAGAGTGTGTGTGTGAGGGTGTTAATCATGTGTGTGAGTGGTGTGTTATTGTGTATGTGATTGTGTGTGTAGACTGGCTTAGGCCACCCCCAAGTGAATCCCAAAATCACTGTGGTGTTTTACATAGCAGACGGATGTTACCATGGTGACTGGGGTCTGACACCAAGAGGAGAGAGTGTGTGTGTGTGTGTGGTCTATGTGTGTGTGTCTGAGTGTGTGTGTCTATGTGGTGGTGTGTATCAAATAGCTTAACAGGTGTGTTACAATTATCTGATATCTTTGGTTTCACCTTTGCTGATTAAACAGACGTGTGTGGCATGTGGGAAACTGAGCTGAGTGTGCATGCACATCCAGTCTGTCTGTGTGTTGTGTACGTGTGTTTGTACGTTGTGTGTGTACGTGTGTACGTGTGTGTGTCGTGCTCGCAGAGGCCTAGTCATTCAGAAAATGGAAATCAAGTTGCACCATGGAGCGCACAGGAGCACAGGAGGGAGAGAGAGGGAGGGTAGAGAGAGAGAGAGAGAGAGAGAGAGGGGGAGAGAAGAGAGGGGGAGAGAGAGAGGGAGAGAGAGAGTGAGGGAGAGAGAGGGAGAAGAGAGAGAGGGAGAGAGAGACGTGAGGGAGGAGAGAGAGGGAAAGAGAGAGGAAAAAATAGATAGAAAGGGAGAGAGGGACACAGGTGCGAGAGGGAGAGGGAGAGAGAAGAGAGAAAAAGAGAGAGAGGATTGAGAATTAATAACTGCATATCTTTATTCCTACTCCTTCTAAGAACTGTCTTTCCCACAAGACCTGACCGCCCCCCTAACACCCTCCCTCTAACCCTAACCAGAATTGCAAACCAGTAATCTAGTCCCTATGCCCAGCCAAGTCTCACCAAGTCTATCTCAGCCCAGTCTCACTAAGTCTTAGCCCAGCCCAGTCTCACTAAGTCCTAGCCAGCCCAGTCTCACCTAAGTCTAGCCCAGCCCAGCCCCCAAGTCTAGCCCAGCCCAGCCCAGTCTCACTAAGTCTAGCCAGCCCAGTCTCACTAATACAGTCTAAGCCTCAGCCCAGCCCCACCAAGTCTAGTCCAGCCCAGCCCCACCAGTTAGTCCAGCCCAGGCCCCACCAAGTCTAGTCCAGGCCAGTCTCACACAAGTCTAGCCCAGCCCAGTCTCACTAGGTCTAGCCCAGCCCAGCCCCCACCAAGTCTAGCCCAGCCCAGTCTCACTAAGTCTATCCCAGCCCAGTCTCACCAAGTCTAGCCCAGCCCAGTCCACTCTCAAAAACAGACCTTTGAAGAGGAGAGGTAGGAAGAGAGGAGAGCGATCAGAGAGCTCCAGGTGTGTACGTAACAGTATCATGTAGCCTGGCACCCTGCCCAGAGATACCCAGCATGAGTGTGTGTGTGTTTGTGTGTGTCCAGGTACCAGCAGGTGTGTGTGAGGTTGTGTTGTGGTGTCCAGGTACCAGCAGGTGTGTGGTGAGTGTGTGTGTGTGTGTCCAGGTACCAGGAGGTGTGTGGTGTTGTGGTCCAGGTACACCAGGTCTAAAACGAATCAATTACTGCATGTTACACATCCTAAACACGTTACTACACCCTGGGGAGGCACCCCTAAAGACATGGGGAACGCCCCCTCCCGACCCCTCACAAACACCTCACAGGATATACACATTCACACACCGCAAGTACAAATGAGCAAAATATCCTGATTTGCTGTGATGACAGGGCAGATCCTTAAGCTACGGAGAAGAGTGTGTGGTGTGGAGTATGTATGTGGTGTGTACATGTCGAGTGGGTGGAGTTGGGTGTGAGTGTGGTTGTGTGGTGGTGAGTATGGTATGTGTGTGTTTCTAGACCAGACCCAGACCAGGGTCCAGTAGTATTTGTAAAGTCTGTAATTTATGCCTATGTCTGTAGGCGAGGGTTTCCGGTATTTTCTCTGCACAGTGAGTTGGGGAATGTGATTGGAGGTGTGTCTGCATACAGGTACTGATACAGAGAAGAGGAGTGACGTGAGAAGGAGAACGAAACAGGAGAGGAGAGAAGAGTTGTACATTATCAACAAAACACAGATGGAGGAATATGTATGGAGTTATGACCATGCCAGTCCACACCACTCTCTCCTCTCTACTCCGATTCTTTCACCTCCCTATAACCTCCATCTCACTCTCTTCTCTCCTCCCTCTCTCCATTCTCTACTCTCTTTCCCTCCCTTATTACCTCTACTCTCTCTACTCGTTCCCTCCCTACACTCCTCTCGTACTACGCTGCCTCTACTCTCCCTCTCTCTCCGCCTCTCCCCCTTCCCCTCTCTATCCTCCCTAATCTCTCCTCCTGCCTTTCCTCCCCCTACCCTCCATTCCTTCTCCCCTACCCCTCCCCTCCCACCTCCATATCTCTTATCCCTACTCCCTCCCATCATCTCTCTACTCTCCCTCATCCTCCCCCACCTCCTACACCTCTCTCCCTTCCTTCTTCTCCCTCACATTTTCCTTCTCCTCCTCTCTCCTCCCTCTCCCTTCCTCCTACCTCTCCTCTCCTCTCTCTCTCTCTCTACTCTCCTCTATCTCTTCTCCTCTCTCTCTCTCTCTCTCTCTCTCTCTCTCTCTCTCTCTCTCTCCTCTCTCTCTCTCTCTCTCCTCTCTCTCTCTCTCTCTCTCTCCATCCTCTCTCATCTCTCCTCTCTCTCTCTCTCCTCTCTCTCTCTCCCTCCTCTCTCTCCCCCTTCTCTCTCTCCCTCCCTCCCTCCTCTCCTCTCTCTCTCTCTCTCTCTCTCTCTCTCTCTCTCTTCTCTCTCTCTCTCTCTCATCTCTATCCTCTTATTATTATTCCTTCATGTGGTCATGCACCCCCGCGTCTTTCCTTCCCCCGAGCGAGAGAATGACAGAACGAGGGAGAGAGCGAAATAGAAAGATAGAGACAGATAGAGAGAGAGACAGAGGGAGATGGCGAGAGAGAATGAGAGAAAGAGGAAGAGAGACAGAGAGAGAGAGAGAGAGAGAGAGAGAGAGGGGGCACTGCTGGCAACCAACCAGATTACCAATCAATCTCCTCTGAGAGAGGAGGAGGAGGATGTGTGTGTGTGTGCATGCGTGTGCATGTGTGTGTGTGCATGTGTGTCTGTGTGAGTGTGTGTGCATGTGTGTCTGTGTGCGTGTGTGTGCGCATATGTGTGTGTGTGCATGTGTGTCTGTGTGCAGTGTGTGTGCATGTGTGTCTGTGTGCGTGTGTGTGCGCATATGTGTGTGTGTGCATGTGTGTCTGTGTGCGTGTGTGTGTGCGCATGGTGTGTGTGCGCATGTGTGTCTGTGCATGT
>CM042859.1:316068-326068 GCA_023658055.1 Thaleichthys pacificus
TTTGAGGGACAAAGCGCTCGAGACAAAACAAAAAAAAAATCACTCTCGGTGTTGCATTGTGGGCGACATTTTTTTGTTCTTGTATTTTCTTACTCCTGTGTCGTCGACCTCCCCTTCCCCCCCCCCCCACACCTCCCCCCCTTCCCCTCTCCCCTGCCCCCCAGACCACCTGTATGACTACAGTATCCATGGCCTCTCGTCATGGTGATACATAATTCACCAATGTTTCTGAAGAGGCGCAATTACCCGAGATTACATTAATTAGTGAAACCGTGGCAACTGTGGGCCATCAGATGACCGGAGCAGGAGGAGGGTTGTAAGGTCAGAGGTCACAGGCCCTCTCTGCTCATCTGTCAGAGACACCCAGATGAAAACAAACATCAACACCTCTCTCTCTCTCTCTCCTCTCTGTCTGTCTCTCTCTCTCTCTCTCTGTCTGTCTGTCTGCCTGGACCAGGACCTGAGTAATAATCATGTTGCAGAGTTAACTACTCGTGATTCAATGGAGGAAGTACAGGTGTACACACACATACACACACACACACACACACACAGGTAAACAAACAAGTACACTGTCACAGGGACACACAAACACACACACACACACATCCTTATCTTTGTAGATAGAGCCACATGGCTCTTTAAACAAACACATGCAGACACACATCAGAATGGATCCCTCCTCTATAGGGTTATGGGTTAGAGAATATTAAACGTGGTGAATATTAGTATTGTGAGTGTCACTAGACAGCGTATTGTCGGGACTAAAACAGGCCGAATAACAACAACTCACTTCCCCCACTGCGGGGATGACAACGGAAACTTTAGAAAGTTGATTTCTGTACAACGGAACCGCGTGCGACCAGAAACTAGAGCCTAGCCCTGTGACATAGGCACACCACTGAAAGTGTGTGAAAATGTAAAACAAATGTTGAGAATGTATACTTATGGATGATGTGAATGTGAAGCCGTGTCACGTTAGCTAAAAACGGAGGTCGGTAGTTCAGACCGGGGAACTAGATCCCGTCCTCCAACGTCAGCCCCTTCTACAGTTAGTACCCCTGCATAGCAAACAAACATAACCGGCTAGCACCTAGCACCGAAGCTAGGATACACACAGCCTCGCCGGGGACGGCAGGTGGCCCGGTGTTTGATCCAACACCACCGAGAAGACTCGACGGTCAGCCTCCGAGATAGAGAGAACCGACTACCGGGGATACAATAGCTCAATATAAATAGCCTACAATGATTTCTGATTGAAGTTTAGCGGCGGTTTTGTTTCATTTATACCCGAAATTAGTGAAATGTTACACTGAATTCTCTACGAATAAAGTATTAAGTCTACATGGTTATTCTTCCCATCACTGATACTGTGACAACAGTGAAAGACTGGACCAGACCATGACACGGCTCAGACAAGTAGCACGTGAGACAAAGACCTGACTTGTTGTAATAGTGAATACACACCAGCGACACACACAGAGATGGACAGTTGCCTTTTAACTACCTGGCTGCCTCACAACCTGAAAGTTGAAGCGACAAGCAGCAGTCTGTAGCAGTAAACTTTCCCCCTGCTTGCGGAGCTACCCTCATGCTATCTCCACAAACACACGTAAAGCACAACATATGAAGTGTCTATATTAAGCCATTTGTAAACGACAACAAGATAGCAAATCGACCACGTTAGAAAACTCTGCAAGGTCCGCGTCTCCTGGAACGTCAGTAAACTTTTCTAACGCATAACGACAATGTTGCACTCACTCAACCTCCGAGCAACGAGTAGAGAACGCATCTCCTGAGTGCTTTAGTACTCAGAAGTGTTCTTAGCAAATTTGTCACAATTTAATATACGTTCTCTCGTTTCATGGGTGTTATAAAGCATAATATTCTATAAAGTGTTCGAGTTGTTCCTCGCGTAAATTCAGAAGCCAGATCAGGTCGATGCGCACCGCGCGTAAAACGGAACCTGGACAAATAACAATACTCGTCCCGGTGACAGAGAAAGTAGCACCAACTTGACGAAAAGTTAAAGAGACCTCCCGCCTCACGCGACGCACGGCGCGCGGGACATCAGCCGCGTACGGAACACACCTTTAAATGAGGGCAGTCATAGTTTAGAAAGTTGGAGTCCGCGTGCAGACAAGGCAGGTAAGACTCTGACACGATGTATAATTCACTTACTTTTCTCGTGCTTGGTTATCTGAAGGAACAACGGCCCCTTTTCCTTTGGCGTACATGCTGGATTCAGTTTTAAGACTTTTGCCCCACTCAACACCTGTCAAGGCAAGCAGGCAGGAAAACCTTCTATCTCCATAGCTACCCCGTCACTGTTACTTCTCCCTCCTCCTCTTTTTTTTCTTCTTTTTTTTTCTCTTTTTTTTTTACATCTACAACATTGGCCACAAATCAGGCACAGTTTCTATTGGGGCGACTTGAAACCGGCCGCTGGTGGATTTTTTTCTCGCTCAGCCGCTGTTAGAGAAACCTACTCACCCTCCCTCCACTGCGCGCCGGTGGGGGCTTCTTAAAGGAGAAGGCGCGATCTCCCTCCTTGTTTACCGAGCCCGGGAAGACGGTAGAGAGATGGAGGAACGGCAGGCCTGATAATGTAGCGACCCGGTTATCCATCCGGAGCATGTTACGCTAAATAGAGAGAGAGCGGGTATTATCGTCACAGGTCTAAACATCTTCTCCATGTTCTCCTCTATGTTCTCCTCCATGTTCTCCTTCATGTTCTTCTTCATGTTCTCCTCCATGTTCTCCTCCATGTTCTCCTTCATGTTCTTCTTCATGTTCTCCTCCATGTTCTCCTCCATGTTCTCCTTCATGTTCTTCTTCATGTTCTCTTCCATGTTCTCTTCCATGTTCTCCTCCATGTTCTCCTTCATGTTCTCCTTCATGTTCTTCTTCATGTTCTCCTCCATGTTCTCCTCCATGTTCTCCTTCATGTTCTTCTTCATGTTCTCTTCCATGTTCTCTTCCATGTTCTCCTTCATGTTCTCCTTCATGTTCTCCATGTTCTCCTCCATGTTCTCCTCGGTTCTCTGGGGAGGAATCCCATATCTATATATCTGTGTGTGTCCATGTGTGTGTGTGTGTGTGGTCCATGTGTGCCTGTGTGTGTGTGTTTGTGTGTGTGTACGTTAGTCCCAAGCAGGCCCAGCTACATGGCTACAGGGTCTGTGGTCACCACAGCAGAGTTGAACACACCGGAGTGATCAATATCTCTTCTGTTCATTAAAGAAGCGATCATCTCTATTGAACAAGGCTAATCACGTACACTACACTTCCTGTCATGCATTTGAAGGTAATTAACTAGTCATAAGCAGTAATAAGAAGGTGTTCATTCAGACATAAACTGGTTGGATTTTGATAAGCTCATGGAGGCCTTCTCTCATACTGTACTGTGTGGGGGGGGAGGAGAGGAGAGGGGGAGGAGGAGAGGAGAGGGGGAGGAGAGGAGGAGGAGGAGGAGAGGGGGAGAGAGGAGAGGAGAGGGGGAGAGAGGAGAGCAGAGGGGGAGAGAGGAGAGGAGAGGAGAGGAGAGGGGGAGAGAGGAGAGGGGTAGAGAGGAGAGGGATAGAGAGGAGAGGAGAGGGGGAGAGAGGAGAGGATAGGGGGGAGAGGAGGAGAGGAGAGGGGGAGAGAGGAGAGGAGAAGGGGAGAGAGGAGGAGAGGAGAGGGGGAGAGAGGAGAGGGGGAGAGGAGAGGGGGGGAGAGAGGAGAGGAGAGGGGGAGAGAGGAGAGGGGGAGAGAAGAGAGGAGTAACTTACTGAAGAGCATGAGATGACAGGTCAACCAAGGGACAGTGGAACAGTCTGGAGGAGGGGGGGAGGAGGAGGAAGGGGATGAGGGGGGGGGGGGGGGTGACAGGCTCTGATGTGACATCCTCCAGGAAGTAAACAACATCTCTGAATGTCTCAGGATGGATGGAGAGAGAGGGATGGAGAGAGGGATGGAGAAAGAGGGATGCTATAAGAAAGGGGAGGGGTTCTGTGAGAGGAGAGGAGGAGGGGGTAGGAGAGGAGGAGAGGAGGAGGGGGTAGGAGAGGAGGAGAGGAGGAGAGGAGTTCTGTTAGAGAATGTCGTCCGCTAGGCGGAACATCTCTTCATCTCCAACACTCACACGCTCCAAGTTCAGAGGTCACCTCCACGGCTACAACTCTACTGTGTTTCTGTGTGTGAGTGCTCTGGTGTGTGTGTGTCCATGAGCGAGTGCATTTTTACACGTGTCTATCTCTGTTCCCATCCGTGTGTGTGTGCATGTGAGTCTGTGTGTGTGCGTGTCTGTGTATGTGTGTGTCTCTTGTGTATGTCTGTGTGTTTGTGTGTGTGTGTGGTGCTGCATTGTGCAGGTCCTGGAGACAGACATTAATCACTGGCTGGGATGATGAATGCTCCACAGCTAGCCACACCATCTATTCTGCCTAAGCACCAGGACACACACACACACACACACACTGAAGCACCAGGAGATGTGCTCTGCATGGTTATTGCCACCCTCCCTGGCTCAAGGAGGACACACACACACACCTTCACACACACTTCCGTACCTAGTCTTGCGAGGAAGGAGAATGAAGCCTGGGATTGTACTACCTTTGCTGAGAGAGAAAGCGTGTGTGTGTACAGATGGAGTACACACACACGTACACAAATACCCCTCCTGTAGGGAACTGTGTTTTAACTGAATGTGCTTCTCAGAGCAGCCAGACACTAAACTATGACACATGCTCTGACTGCTGGAGACGCTGTGTGTGTGTGTGTCTGCGTGCAAGTTTGTGTGTGTGTTTGTGTGTGTGTGTGTATGCTCTGACTGCTGGAGACGCTGGGTCAAATTACTGTAGAGGTGGGGGAGGGAAGGGGAGGAGAGGGCAGGCGAGGGGGAGGGGAGTGGAGGTGAGGGGGAGGGGGAGGGGAGGCGAGGAGAGACGTGAAAGGGGATGGAGAGAGGGAGAGAGGGAGGGTGGAAGGAGGAGGGGGGATGAGAGGGTGAGGGAGAGGTAGAGAAGGGGGGGTGTAGAGGTAGAGGAGTGGGGGGGAGGGGAGGGCAAGGGTGGATTAGAGATCAGATCCCACAGTGATCTGGTGGCTTAAACACTGGATTAGAGAGACAGGCAGAAGATGGAAAAGGGAGTGTAAATGTAGTGATAACACACACACATCATCACCACACCCCATATGTCACTGCACACACACACCCACACAGTTTACACAGCCCAGTCTAATGAACCAGCCACCCAGGAATACATCTGCATGATCGAAAACAGCCAGTGCATCTCCATCTGTATACATGTAATAACACACACACAACCCTGAGACACACAACCACACACACAACCACACACACAACTACACACACGAATGAGCATCCAGCAGCAGAGGAGACCAGTAGACAGCGGCATGGGACGTCCCCCCCCTTTCCTTTTCCCCCCCTACACTTCCTGTTCCCTTCCCCCTACACTTCCTGTTCCCTTCCCCCTACACTTCCTGTTCCCTTCCCCCTACAATTCCTGTTCCCTCCCCCTACACTTCCTGTTCCCTTCCCCCTACACTTCCTATTCCCTTCCCCCGACACTTCCTGCCCCTCCCCCCTTCCTGTTTTCCCATTCCACCATTTGCAAACAGAACAGTGTTCAATCTGTCCCCCAATGGAACAATCCGTTCTCTCCTGAACAATAACATCTCTGCTCATAAAACGTTTTAGTCCGCAAATTACTTTGTGAAGAGGAGGATTGAAAGGAGGGAGCACAATGTTCAGAAGCCACTCTATCAGTTAACCATGTCCGTTACCTAGCCTGTCTATAAGATAGCTAATATGTCCGTTAGCTAGCCTGTCTAAAAGATAGCTAATATGTCCGTTAGCTAGCCTGTCTAAGATAGCTCTAATGTTTAGCTTGCTAGCCTGTTTTATGTCTGTTTCTCAATCAGCAGTGTACTGCTGTATGTGTTAGCTGGTTACCCCATTTGTTAGTTAGCTAACGTTAGCTCTTTAGTAATGCGTCAGTTAGACTAGTTAGCTGGCCTGTGTGTCTGTGTCAGTTAGTTAAACTAGAGAGTTGTGAATCTGGATTGGGGCAGTTATCAGACACCCAGCACGAGCCGGTTTGTTTGTTTGTAAATTTGGTTGTAAAGTGTGTCTCAAACCAAACTTAAACGGTACATCGTAGTTTGCACAGAATGACGATTTTACCATGGACAACCACAATATCACTGAAGATTTTGGAAGCAGTGTTACATAACACCATTCAAAGCCAGCAAGCTCAACTGACTGAGTGAACCACCTCAAGAACGGACTACATGCAGGTAAACAAGCTAGCTAGTTATCGTTTATAGATGGCTGACGTATTTAGTGCTTAAATGAATCAAACCTTTCGGTTTGTTTTTTGTTTCATGAGCAACTAGGAAGAGGGAACGATTGGGAGGACACCTGAAGGCTTTTAGAATGAGATAGTTCTAAGTAACTTGAGGTTTGACGTCGCTCGACATGAAAGCGTTTGTGGTGAAAGATGGAAAAAATAAAAGTGCACAAACAAGTCATTATATTTGTTTATTTGGGTCGTACTCATTAGCGCAAAATTGCCATTGTGCCCTGGCATGTGGCCAAAACATTTTTGTGACTAAGAAGGCGAAATGGCCTTGCACAAAAAATGACGAAATTCCAAGCGTGGTTGTCAGCTAGTTTGTGTAGCTGCTAAAGGATACACATGTAATAGTTATTCTGTTCTTACTTATTAGCATACAGTGTAAAGCTATGCTAGCAAGCCCACAACCATGGTGTTGAGGCATTTAGCTAGCGGGTGAGGGTGACGGCAGCTCCAGGTTAGCGAGAGGCTAATCACCTCCCCTGAGGGGGCAGAAGGTGCGGGGTAATAAGCTGGGTAGGTCGGCTGCTTTTGATGTGATCATTTGAACTAACAGCCCCAGCCCTGACCGGGAATATCTACTTTGACACCAAGCAGAGACTCAGGACTGGAGGGTAGCTGTCACACACCACACACACTCACACGGCGTGGCCCGCCTGGTTGCCATGGTGCCAGCATATTGTCACCACAGGCTACTGGACCCCTGTTTATCAGGTGACCTCTTGAGTGTGTGTTCGTGAGTGAAAGTGAATGTGTGAGTGTGGTGTGAGTGTGTGTGTGTTCTGACTCCTCCCCATCACGCCCTGCTCAGTGGTAGACCTGGTTAGATGGTCGTGTGTCTCACCTGCTCACCCCATCATACAGGGCTGTCTGTCAATATTTACATTACTGATGTCTCCCCCCCCACCCCACCCCTCTCTCTCTCTTTCTCTCCTTCTCACCCTGCCCATCTCCTCCTCTGCCCCCCCTCTCCTCTCTCTTTCTCTCCTTCTCACCCTGCCCATCTCCTCCTCTGCCCCCCCTCTCCTCTCTCTTTCTCTCCTTCTCACCCTGCCCATCTCCTCCTCTGCCCCCCCTCTCCCTCCCAAGTCTTTATGTGTCAGTTTCACCCTCCCCCCATAATTTTGCTGCTGTTGGAAAATTGCCCATAATTACTCCCTGTAAATAAACACACACACACACACACTTGCTGTAAATGCTCTTATGCTCTTTTACTCTCTAGTGATTCTCCTGCCCCTCCCTCTCCCCAACACACACACACAACAAGCATGCACACACACAACAAGCATACATACACGTCGTATAGCAAGAGTACACACACCAACACACACACACACCACACACACACAGGAGTTTTCAGCAGACACACAGGTGCAGCTAACCCAGGTAGCATTCTTCTGTCTGTCACAGCTGCAACACAGATCTGTCAGGAGGGAGAGGGGGAGACAGAGGGAGGGAGTGAAGGATAGAAGGAGAGAGTGGGGAAGAGGAGAGAGTGGGGAGGGAGAGAGAGGGAGGAGAGAGAGAGGGAGGAGAGAGAGGGAGGAAGAGAGGGAGGAGAGAGTGGGGAGGGAGAGAGAGAGAGAGAGAGGGAGGAGAGAGTGGGGAGGGAGAGAGAGTGGGGAGGGAGGGAGAGAGAGAGGGAGGGAGAGAGAGAGGGAGGAAGGAGGTCAGTGAGTAGTGGAAAAAGCAGCTTTGACCTAATCTGGGATGTTTACTAGTTCTCTCCCTCCCTCTCCTCCCTCCCTCCTACTGTCAGCTTTCAACATGTAGGCTAGAATGAAACTGGTGGGTCATAGCGGGAGGGGGGGGGGTGGAAGAGAGAAGAGAGAATGTCTAAAAGGAGAGAGAGAAGAGGTAGAAATGAGAGAAAGACAGGTGGTAGAGAGAAAGAGGCGAGTAGGGAGAAAGAAAAAGGAGAGGAAGAGAGAATAGAGGGACAGCTTCTCTGCTGATAATCATTAACCTCTAGATCAATACTACCTCCTGGTCTCACAACCAGGGGTGCACTGAGAGGGTGAGAGGAGAGAGAGAGACAGACTGAGAAAAGAGAGTGAGGGATGAGGAGGGCTATGAATGAGAGATTCATGCAGTAATAGTTCATTTGTCAGGTGTTAAGATCAGCTGATTGCATGTCAAGCAGTGCTTCTGAATGGTTCTCCTCGGTACTCTATCCCCACACACACAGATACACGTGTGCACACACACACGTTGTACACTAAATTATAGATTGACCTCATATTCCATCTGACCTGCTAGTGTCCTCACTGAAGTTCCTCTTCAGAAAAGAAAGGAGGGGAGGGAGAGGAGAGGAGAATGATGACAGGAGAGGAGAGAGAAGAGAGGGATGACAAGAGAAGAGAGGAATGAGAGGAGAAGAGGGGAGAGAAGAGAGGGATGAGAGGAGAGGAGAAGGATGAGAGGAGAAGAGAGGGATGACAGGAGAGGGGAGAAAAGAGAGGGATGAGAGGAGAGGAGAAGGATGAGAGCGGGAGAGAAGAAGAAGGAGAGAAGAGAGGTGAGGGGAGGGGGGTGGGAAGGGGAAAAGAGGCTAAGTCCACTGCCTGGAAAATTGCATAAACAATCCAGTCTAAATCTCCCTCAGTTTACTGCCAGTGTATCGGTTTCGTTCCCAGAATCCTTTGTGTTGTTCTACTGAACCAGACTCGGTCTCTCTCTCCGTCTGTTGATATGACAACTGAACATTTCCTCCAGTGTCTCACTCCTTTACACTCCGTCATTAAACCTTCCGTCTGTTTTTCAGTCTTATTGTCATTATTTTGCCATCGTTAGAGAACATGTTCGCCGGGTCGACGGTTTTGAATTCCTGATAACTGTGTGTTCCCTGATAGCTACCTTCAGAACGTCCCCTTCACTGGGCCTCAGCCTTGCTCTCTCTAACACACACACACACACACACACAGCACACAGGCATGCACACACAAACATCATAGGCACACACAAGACACACAAACACATTACACGTACGCAAGCACACACAGAGGTGTACACACCATGACACACACACATTCCTTGCTCCTGGGCTTGGTGGGGGACAGACCACAGACAGGCAAGGAGAGGTAGAGAGGAAGGGGGAGGAGGGGGAGAGGGGAGGAATGGATGGAGTGAAAGAAGGGGAGGGAGAGAGAGCAAAAAAGAGGGAGAAAGAAAGAAAAGGAGACAAAGAGAGAAAGGGGAGGGCCAGGCTTCCACTCTAACTGATTACTGCAGAAGATTCAGCTTCCTCCCCCTCTCCCTCTCTTAACCTCCCCCTCTCTCCCTCCCGATCTCTTCTCCCCTCTCTCCCTCCCGCTCTCACCTCCCTCCCCTCTCAGATGTAAAAGTGCTCTGGAGCGTTCTATGTCTCCCTGTAAAACATCTGTTCCATGGTGAGCTGTCTAGCAGAGACCACCCACCCACTTCCTCCCCACTCTCCCCTCTTTTCTCTTCCCCCTCCCCTCCTGTCATTTCTGTCTCTCTCTTCCTCCCTATCTCACTCTTTCTCTGTCTTCTTCTCTGTCCATCCCCCTCTCCCTCTGTCTCCCACTCTATCTGTCTCCCTCCTCTGTCTTTTTGTAAAGCAGTTTTCTCTCCTTGTGTTCTCTCTCTCTCTCTCCTCTCTCTCCTCTCGTCTCCTC